>JAUYWI010115972.1:0-21377 GCA_034780595.1 Parotoplana pacifica
GCCTACCTACGACTGATGAGACCCAAAAAGGTCGAAACCGGTCTCGTAGTGGCTTTGCTGGTGAATAAAAATTAATTCATTTAATTCTTTACAGTTGTGGGAACACTTTCTATTTGATACAAGAGGTATTTATTTTTAACAACTGACAGTAAATCAATAAAACATCTAAATAAAGCATCTTTAAAATTGCTCAAACTGACATCCTTCTTGAGCGACACATTTTCCATTCAATAAACATTAATAATATGGAACTGATAAAAAGTGATGTATGTATTTAGTATTTATTTTAGTGTCGGGTGACTTTTAGCCAGCCCTGTATGTATATATAAAATAAGACGATAGGTGCCATAATTGTGCAACTGTAAAGTGTAGGTACACTCGAAACTGCATTTTGTACACGGACCCGTATACACATCAATATGCTTTACTAGAAATATACCATTCGTGACCGAGTTGGCTAAGGGGTCGGGACTGTAGTTGTTTCGGATCCTCTAAAAAGATTTGTAAAAATATGCCTTAAACAACACGAACATCTAAAGAATATGTGCATATTGTTGTTCTACACCCCAGCTCAAGCATGATAAGATGGTGATTAAAAGTACTATCTATAGTTCATTCGAAAATCAATAACAGTATAATTATAAAAATGAAGTAGAATATATTAGATACAGGTAATTCTGTTCATGACCTCTGTTGCATGAAAACGTCTCAATCACTAAATTTTTATTTTTTAAATGTTTTAGCCCATAGGCATAAAATCGTTATCGAAAAGCTATATTACATTTTTGCTTAAAATTACATAATTTAAAACTAGTTTTAGCAGTGAATAATGTTAAGCATGTAACGTTATATCCTTGTATATTCCAAAATATCTCCAAAAGGAATGTATTTAAAGGTCACAAAAATTAAATATTACGATTGTTAAAACGATTTGTATGATTTAAAACAAGATACAAATCAATTTGATTGTACCTAGCAAGAAATAATATAGAAAATATCTTTAGTATACAAATGAACGATCTAAAACAGTTGCCATTCATCCAAAATGGAACATCAGTGTTTGTGCATCTTATACTTTTTTAAATGTGCAGAAAAAATGTTTGACATTCGACATATTAGTAATAAACAATAATATGTGAATGAATAAAACCATCCATTGTAAAATTATAATTTACTTTCTTGTTTTTAAATTGTTTTTTTTAAACATCTACGTTTTAAAAGACCATTTTTGAGAGATTTATATCGGTATCACTCTTTTAACTCAGTATGCAGCTGCATTTGAATTTGTTTTCTAGAATTATCCTAAGGTATACGGACAATATCGTTACATTGATACCGTAGTGTATAAACAAACTACGACACCAAATTGTTTTAATATGTTAATTATAATATTCAAAGTTATTTCACTTTCATTGTCTTCCAAAACGAGGTTAGTATTATGAACTACGTAAATGTATTTATTTTGAACCAACTAAATTATAATAATATTTGATCTACAAATAAATCATTTTACATTGTTAAAGAGAACATTTTAAATTTTATTTAGTGAAAAATATATTCAATATTAAAACAAGAGTCAAGTAGACAGCTAAAATTTCATAATCGGCAGTGGCTATTGATCCGTGAATGAACAATAAATATAAATACTATTGTCCCGCAGCTAATTTTGGCAATTCCATGGAATAATTTTCTGCCTCAAAAAATTGTGGGTACCACATATACCTACCTACCTACTTGTATTGTAGTAAGTAAAGTTTCTTTAGTAATATCACACTTCACACCACAGTACTTAACCACACGGCAAATGATTTTTTAAAATATTGTTGAAAATAATTTTTTTTAAAATCCTTAGAGTTAGTTTTTTCATGAATAAGTTATTTTAATGATGATTGATAGATAGGTTCTGGTTAGTGTAGTAAAATAACTTATTCTCAGCAAAAAACTAGAAAATAATATTTATAATATTACTACTCTACACCATAGTCCATACTTAGCCACATGGCAGATGGTCTATTTAATACAACACATATGCTGTGTGGCTAAGTATGGTGTTAGCCACACAGCATACAGTATTTTTTTAAATCCTTGACCTTAGTTACTATGGTGTAGAGTAGTAATATTTAAATATTATTTTCAATTTTATAGTCTGAAAAAATAAATATAGCTAATTAATTTATTAATATGACAAAGTCCTTGATCATTTCATTTACCAGCCTTTGTGTCAACTTTCAGTGACTAATTGATGAATCATTTAGTTCTTCTTGACAAATTATCAATGCATTGCAAATTGCCATATCTACAATGTTGTGGAATACATCCATTGGCCATCAGCAAGAGAAGCATATTTATTTAAGTATTTCCTAAGTATGCTATCAAGCATATCAACACCCACTTTTTATTCATTGTACAGCAAAATGGTTTCTGTTTTTTTAGGATTGCTATCTGCACATCCTTGTGAAGTGATGACAAAAAGGACCAATTTATTTGGTGATAAAAAGATGATTTAATATTATAATTAATCCAGATAATAGGGACCATATTTGGTGTTATTTTTAAAGCATAAAAATATTTCATTATAAAGCTACAGTCATCAGAAACTTACCAAAAATGATCTTCAAAACTTTTCCTAATTAATTTTATATTGTAACCCAAAAATTAATTGAGAGAGAAAGCTGATTTAATACAAAAATACCAAAATACTCTAATTAATTTTAGATTTTAACTAAAAAATTAATTGCCATTCTTAGCCACATGGCAGACAGTCTATTTAAAACAACACACCCACCATCATCCATTTGGCTAAGTATGGTGTTAGCCACATGGCAGATGATATTTTTTAATTCCTTAGGGTCAGTTATTTCTTGAGAATTACTACACTAACTTATTATTAAAATAACTTATTCCAGAAAAAACTAACCCTAAGGATTAAAAAAACATGTTCACCATGGTGTGGCTATGTACTCTGAAAATTAATTGAGATAGATAGGAATGTTGATTTAATATTCTAATTTATCCAGACAATAAGGAGACTATTTGGTTTTATTTTTAAAGCATAAAACATTTTATTATGAAGCTACACTCAGTCATCAAAAGTTTAAAAATGATCTTCAAAACTTTTCCCATATATTTCAGGCCACTCACTTTTAAACTTTGGCTACATATTATTTAGTATCTATGACATAAATTTTTCAATATTATATAATAGCCTTGTCCAGTGGTAAGAACCATTTCTAAATAGCATGGGTAGTGGTGAATACAGAAATCCTTCCACTAATTAACTTGAAATGGGTGTAGGTTCAGAATGAATGCAATTTTTATTTAAAAGAAGTATTTTATTATGTAAATATTATTTTTGATAAAATATATCTGAACTGACTTTTGGATTCACCCCACTTGGACAAATCCAGGAGTGTAATATTTCCAAAAGTACTCTGAAATTTCAGAAATATTTATATACATTATTCATAGTGGCTATTGTTCTGTGATGAAACAATAAGGGTAAATGCTATTGTTCTGTGGATTATTTGATTGGCTGAAAAAATTGTTCTACTTCAGTAAGTTATTCTTAATCATTTGAAAAAATAAATATTACTAATTATAACAAAGTCAACAGATTGTCAAATAAATTAAATGTTGCTCAAAGTACACTTTATAGAATCATATAATAATGTATAATAAGGTATTCATTTGACCATAGCATTTACCCTTATTGTTCTGTCATGGAACAATAACATTTACCCTTATTGTTCCCTCACAGAACAATAGCCACTGCCATACATTATTATAAGATTTTTAAGCTGAACTTTGAACAACATCTAATTTATTTGATAATCTATTGACTTTGTTATAATTAGCTATAATAATTTATTTGAAAGAATCAAATTGAAGATAATAATTCCAATAAGGCATAATAATATATTTCTAAAGAAGAATTACTACAAGTAGGTAGGTACAACAATTATTTTTTTCAGCCAATAGAAATATTCCATGGAACTTTAAATTTTTTTATTTCATGCAGAACAATAGCTGCCACTGCCAAAAATATAAAATATCAAACACAATTAATTCAGACATTCAACTATCTGGCTTTGCAGATTTTAAATTGATTTTCTTTATTTCTGGATAACACAAATTGATCAATTTATTGAGGTAAATCACATTTAACACATTATTACATACTTTAAAATGTTTAAATGTTTTTGAAGCATGTAAACATTTTTAAAGTATATAACATCAAGCTATTACCCACTTAAAAACTAATCAAGGTCTCCATGCTAGGTAATTTTTATCCAAATTTATTTACTTATTAAAATAGTGTACTTGTCTTACTATTTATATTCCAATTGAATCAAGACCTTTTTAGTAGTTGGGTTTAACCAGATCTTAGGTACACATAATATAGTTGAAAACGTTTAGATTTTATGTGCAAGTGCAAGATATGTAAATATTCAAATTTACAAAGTTAAATATGAAAATAAGCTGTTTTAAACATGTTTTTGGATAAAAAACAAGTCAGATCTAAAATTACACCTCATATTTTTCATTGATGACAAGCACAAGTTCATAAGAGGAACAGACACAGGTTTTTAATGTAACACTAAATCTTAGTCTTAGATATAAATATTAGCAGAAAAATCTTAAATTGAATCATAAATTCAAGATAAAAGGGAAGTCCAAAACTTTAAGGAACAATTATGTATTTTTTACAAGAATTGTTTTTTAAACTGTATTTTACAAAACAATTGTCAGCAAAAAAATAGACATATTCCATAAAGTTTTAGTCTTCCTTTTTATATTGAACAGGGTGGCCACCACTCTTTGAAATCAAAAATACCACCTCATATATTCATCTCATAATCTTCTCAGATTTCCTTGAATTTTGGTAAAATTACATATTACTATTTGTATAGTGTATATAATTTATGTCATTATTTTAATATTTTTTCATAAGTGTCCTGTGTTTGGCTTTAAACTGCATCCAAAAATCATCAAGTCATTTTGTGTTGAAATTGCTCTCAAAGATCACAAACAATACAGAACCATTCTCAGCAAAAGGTCAGGAAAAAGAACAAAGCTATCAAAAATGCTTGAGAAAAGAAAGGTAGAAGGAAAAGAAGTTTGAAATGAGGGTGACTGGTAGTCTGGATTCTGCTGCTAAAAGAATGGACATTTTTAATTTTGATATTGGAGTAAAATATTTCCTACAAAATTATGTGGATGACTACCTATATATCAAGCTGTTTCTAAAACAAGTTTCCAATGTTTCATTATATTATACACCACTTAATTTATAATGCCACCTTTTATGATCTTATACTTAATTCAGCTAATTTGCTGTAATTTTATACTATTAGCTCAGTATGTATGTCCATTTGATTATTTAAAATCAATATTTTAATTTCTCTACTTTACACTAAGATAACTGTTAGAGCAATGAGTGTTATTAATTGTTTGTTTAGATATGTAAGTAATAATTCTGTTAATTTGCTAAAAACAGCACTTAAAATAAAGGATAAATTATGTAAATTTGGTCCAATTAAGCAGAATTTTGCCCAATAAAATGATATAGTTAAATATAATTTTGATACAGATGATTCCATTTATCAACAAATGACCCATTTAAGCAGATGTCCTATAAAGTGGATTCCACTGTACTACATTTGAAATTGTCTCTGGCTCTGTTATTATTGGTAATTATAATTGGTAGGTATAAATTTCATGACAAAACACCGGTTGTATTATTAGGTTCTAGATATTGTTATAGTGTGCTGACAATAAGTAGATTTTCTGCACTCTGCCATGCAATATCAATGTTATGTAATTTATTATTGCACTCAGTAGATAAATAGAAAAAATGGCCTTAGATTAGTTTTTATATTGAAAATAAAAGATTTCCAATATTAGAGAACTAATCTACCACATATACTCAATTGCCTTACCTTCATTAAGCTTATAGCCTCAAACAACACATCAAATTTTTAAACCATTTTAATTGCTGGGCCTTCAATAAATGCCAGGATCCTAGTCTCCTCAGTATTCCAGTTAGATGAATGAATTCAATGTCTATAATCAAAGATACATTTTCTGTAAAGTCAATATTGGTTGGTTGCAAATTCATTTTAAATGTTGAATGTAAGAGGGGCATTTAATAATTTGACTTCAATATTTTGCTAAATTTATGCTGGTTAGCTAGTTTATTATTGCAATACTGCTGTGTGTTTATTTTGCTTTTTACTATTTTATCACAGTAACCAAGACTATGCTTTTTAGCTTCATAAAAATTTAGATACTAAGTATTAACTCTCTGAGTTTAACAATTTGAGATTATTTTTATGAGGTACATGGGTAGCTAAACTGAACAGGATACTCTAAACAGCATTACAGTACTAGGTACACAATGGATTTATCAGACCTTTACACTTGGTTCTCACTTGACTAACACATCAAACACCGAGAATTTTTTTATAAGGTATCCAGATTATTTTTTGGTTCTTTAAAATTTATCAAAAGAAAAACAGTCTAGAAGCTTTAATTATAAACATTTCTCATACTTTCATATACAACCCTTTTCAAAAGTAACCATAACAGTATAAAAGTCAGCAACATATTGTTTCCAAATGAATTCCATAATTTTTTTTGGATCAAACAATTTTTAATGAAATTTTCTCTATTGCTTAGGCAGATGGCAAGGCACAATATTAGAAAATTTCATTAAAAATATTGATCCAGAAAATATTTCTGTAATCCATTTGGAAGCAATATTTTGCTGACTTTTATTTGCTTTTTTATTCTGTTATGGTTACTTTTGAAAGGGGTTGTAGATCACAAGGTAATTTGGTCTTAAGTTGCACAACCATTCACACATCACATTACATCAAATGGTCCATCCTATGTCTTAAAAATGTAGTTATTTTCTTGTTTGATCTTTCTTTTAAATAAAATATATCCCTGGGCTAGTCATATAGCTGTGATAACTTTTTTTATCACAATTATTTATTCTATGTATTGTTTTTTAGACATCATAAAAAATGTTTCCTGCTATAACATGCTTAAGGCATGGTAGAAGTGATGTAGTATCTGTAATGAGCCACAAAATGTGTTTCCACAGAATATAACATCATTTTTTTATTGGAAAAATTAATTTCTGTTTATCCTACAAATTTATTTAAATACTTTTCATAAATTTCCATGAGAAATTTTAAATAATTTTTCAGTTTTATTTTTCATTAAGAAAATACATATACTTACCACATTAGTCACAGCCAATTATCATGTATTATCTAGAAAGTGTTATTTTCATCTATTTACACTTTGACTATTTGATTGTCAGCATCTCCACTACAAAATAGTCTGTATTTACAAAATTTCTTGTTTTCAGTAGACAATAGTGACTATTTAATTGGTTAGGATTCTGTTGTTTTTTATAACAGAAATGGCTTTTTAGTTGTTTTGTTAATAAATCTGGTCAATTGCCAACATCTATTACAAAAGTTATTATAAAAAGTCATTACAAAAGTAGACAAGGAATCTAGCACATCAATTGAGTTTGTCCCCTTCACCCCTTGCTACTACAAGAATGAAGGAAGATATTCACTAAGAAATTATAGTATTTTTAAACATCTTCTGACTTGCAATTCTAAGCATAATAAATTTAGTGACTTTAAAATTTTGGCTATTGATAGAAGTGACTTTGACATCTTGATTATTGAAGTGCTTTACATTAATAAATTTAAGCCCAATTTGAACATAAGGTACTGATGACTTCAAATTGCATGAATATTTTTCTCATAATTGTTTATTCTGACTTTGTACAATTGTACCCAACTTTGTAACTGTACTTTAAAACTTCTCTCATATTGAAATTTTTATTGATTTGTTTTAAATACATTTAAACACATGTGGTATAGTTCTATTTAATACTCACAATTGAGAATCAGTTTTGCAAATAAATATTAACTTTATGTTCATATTTTTAGTTATTCTTAAATGTAGAAACTGAAAATTAGTGGATAAATACAATTGCTCTGTTACTGCCATTGTTTCCAATTTTTGATTGGGGGCCTTAGCAGTCTCTTAAAATAATCAGTCATGCAGTTGATTTCAGAAAAAAGATTGTCCCTTATCTCCATCCAACTGTCACAGCTTGCCATGAAGTTTTTGTCATTGTTTTTCTCAATTTTATAGATTTTACAAGTTTGGAATAAATTCTAAGGAATTGGGAGTGTTGGCATGGCATGTTACCAGTGATGTATGTTCTTGGGAGGTCCTTTTGTTCTATTGCTACCTTAACTGGTTATTTTTAAATTAGCAAATATCTAAATGCTGTTCTTATTTTTAGGGGTGATGGATTCTGCTAAGTTAGACAAATTGAGATCAATGAGTGATCAAGTCCGAATTGGTGGAAAAGGTACTGCAAGAAGAAAGAGGAAGGTTATTCACAAGAATGCAGGTACAGATGATAAAAAGCTGCAAACATCATTGAAGAAGATGGGCTTAAATACAATTCCTACAATTGAAGAGGTCAGTTTTTCTCTCTTAATATTGATGTGATTCGTTTAGCATTTCAGTACCTACATATCTATGGTCAATTTAAAATAGAAAACCATCTATTTTTTAGGGATGGGTGGGTGAATTTAAATTCATCATCTTAGGATAAAACTGAAACTATTTACCCTTTGTTATTGGGGTGGGGTTGCACCCCCCTATATTTCAAATTTATTGATAGGCTAATTTAAAAAAATATTGATATTGAGGTATTACATTTTATTGTGGATCTTTTGATGTAAAAATATTTTTGGTCAGTATAGATGTCACCAGGTGGCCCTCTGAAAAGTGAAGTTTGGTTAAAATGTACTTTTTGAAAATATTGAATTTTGTCCATGGATGCAACTTGAGAACTAAAATATGTTTATGTTTGAAAATATGCCAATACGATATTTCTCGATTGATTCTTAATAACTGATAAAAAAAAGTTTTTTTGTTTTATAAATTAACCATGTTTAGATAAGAAAAAATGAAAATTTTATTTCTAAAAACTTGAATGCTGAATTTGGAATGTTAACTTCTTATCTGATTATATTCAATTAATGTGCCAAATTAAAGAAAATCGGAAATTGAAGTCCAGTAATTTCGAGAACAGCCCAGCCAGTTTTAATAAAACATTAAAAATGACCTAGTAAACTAATAGGTACTGCCCCAAAAGTTTAAAAAGGCGTAAGTTCCAAATTTTCAAATTGGAGATTTTTCTAAAATAGTAATGTTTCTTTATATAACAGTTTGTTCTAAAATTTTAGGTCTTGATTATTTTCTCAAAGAAATTAGAGGTAAAAAAATTGTCCAAAAATATCCATTTAATTGCACGTGTTATATTTTCGACATATTTACTTGTATTGAATGTTTTATATTTATATTTGTTCATAAAATGAGTAATAATGTCAATAAGAAGTATTTTTGATATTTGAGTTTAAGTCATTTTTTCACTTTCCTATTAGTTTGCTGTTAATGTTTTTTACCTTTGGTGGGCAGACTAATAAACCATTTTACATTTTGTAGTCGTTAATTTTTTCATAAAATCACTTAAAAACAATATTTATAGAATGTCCCCAGTATATTGGCCCTCAGTTGCTATTCAGTTTTCTAATACATTATTTGCTATAAATTTTTGCTATAAATCTCATATTTGAGTAATATATGTAGAATGCTTGATGTTGATTTTAGAGCCAAATAAAATATTTGGTCTATGAATATAGATTTTTGGGCAAAAAGTCCAAAATCAATTACTTTTTTCGAAAAAATATACATCTGTAATACTAAGACGAGTTCCAGCTACACACCAAAAAATTAAGTTTAATAAAAATACTCCAGTGATTGTTGAAGTGCATAGGTATCCAGTTTTTAAAGTCAATATGTTTAAAAATTCATAATATCTTTTGAAGAATAATATATTGGCTTTATATAAACCAAATAGTGGTATTTCTGAAAACAATATTGATGTAATAATCGGTTTTCATTGGTTGTTGTGGTGCCTGACAGGCATTCCAATAAAATCATATATTTTTTAAATCCATTGTTTTATATAAAAGGTTAAGAGCTACATGTAGTCTAAAACTTGACAGATTTCATCAACATGTGAACATCTGGTTGGTATAGTTCTTCACATTTTCAAAATATCACGATTTTTCACATTTTAGGGCCTTCCATAAAATCAGTATCGATTTTTAATTTCCAAATATTTTTGTTCATTAATCTGTGTGTGTGCCAAATTTTGTCCAAATCGGTCAATGGGAAGTATGATAATGCCCTCCAAAGACAATGACACTAAAAAAGTGAAGGACAGTGAAGGTTTAAAATAAATTCTTTGAGTGGAGTTTTCAGAAATTGTAGTGGAGTGGAGTGAAGTTGAAGTGGAGTTTTCAGAAATTGAAGTAAAGTGGAGTGAAGTTGAAGTGGAGTTTTCAGAAATTGAAAGATATTATTTTACATAAATGGTTATTTCATTTTAGGTAAACATGTTCAAGGATGATGGGCATGTCATTCATTTTAAAAATCCCAAAGTACAAGCTTCTCTCCAGGCTAATACATTTGCTGTATCAGGTCAAGCAGAAAATAAATGTAAGTTAAAATATTGTTTAGCAGAAATGGAAAGTTTGTATTAAATTAGTGTGCAGATATTTTGTGAGACTACCAATTGTTAACCATCTATTCTCATAACTGTTCATGATTTTTTTTAGTAAATTTGCTTAGTTATCTCCCCTTGATTAACCCATATTGTACCGCTACCAGAAGTGCAAGGTCCTAATAAAAAATGGAGAGGAAATGAAAATGTTACTTGGCATAGAAAATATTGAAAGTTTAATTTGTGGACCTGGTGACTTCATCGGGCACTAGCTTAACCCTCATTGATTAAAAAAAAACAAATCCAAGGTATTTTGTGTTCTAAATTTCAGCCCAATCGATTCACAGGAAGTATGTGTGCTGTGCTGGGATAATATCCCACCTAGGGTTTCATACTTCCTATGTATCGATTGGGCTGAAATTTGGTACTATGAAGAATTAAAAAGTAGGTTTATCTTTAAAACTTTAAAACATGTCTTATTCGTTGATGGTTCCTCGTACCCCTACTATCTACCTTTCCGATATCAACCCTGTGAATTAAAAGTTATGGTCACAAGTTCAGCATTGACAACTCGAATTGCCTTTCTTCAGTTACGGAAAAAAAGTTTTGATTCTGAACTCCAAAATCGGACATAATTTATGATAGTAATACTGCAAAAATATTTGTCTTAATATGTAATGGCTTTTGTGATTAAAGATTCCTAACAATTTTATGTTATGCAAGTAACAATAAAACTTAAATTATTATTCAGGTGGGTTGATCTTTCGGAACACAATATATCGGGTGCCACATGTCAAACTATCGTATCTCAAAATTCCCAAATTTTCAGCAACGACATTTTAAAAAATGATGTTTTTGATTAAATACTGTAAGAGCCTATTGTAAACAAACTTAGGATATTAATTTTTATTCACCAACAAAGCCACTACGAGACCGGTTTCGACCTCTGGGTCTCATCAGTAGTAGGTAGGCTCGAACCTGGACTGTCGGCTGCTGGTGAATGTGAGCACAAAGTTGTTCTTATAAATACCAACTGTTAGTAGACAGTACAACTGTTTTTAGCAACCTATTTTTTTATTGGTCAACTACAGTAGTAGAGAAGAAATTAAGGGAACAGAAGCTTGGCTCAAGTTAATTTAATAAAGTGGTAGGTGTTCCCACAACAGAAATAAGCAATTAATTCAATACACGCCAGCAGTTTTCGATTACGATGAGGTCATGGGAATTTCTTGACCAAATGCTGAGTAATGTGTAGCCATTGTCTCGAAGCCACTACTTTAGCCAGCGGTAACGACTTTCGATTAGTGGGCAGGTGCTCCATCATGTTGAGAGACAGTGCATCTTCAAATGGGCAATTCGTCCTGTAGCAACAATTACAGACGTATTCTCAGGGATAAAGTGCAATGAGGCTCTACCATCACAGAGAGAGGAAGAGAGAGCGTGACATTAGGGGTCACATATTTTGATGAATACCTTTGACCAAATGGGCGACAAATGAAGTTTGTATAGTTTGCATATTGTTTTATGGTTGACTCATCGCTAAATAAAACCTTGATCCAGTCATCTGCTGTCCATGCCCCATAAGTTTGACAGAATAGCAGACGATCACCCACATTCTTTTATATCAGTTTATTTGTAAACGACGTTAAATAGTTCGTCTTCCCACTTGAATATCAGTGTGCAATTGAGATTTCATAACGGTCGTTGAACCAGCAGTGGAATGGGAAGCAGCTATTTGTTGCATGAGATTCAGTCCGAGGGGTTGTTACACGTGCCCTGTCCGAAGCTTCCTCGCATGATAGGATCCTGTCTGTGAATGGCGTGCTAAGCACCATTGAACAACAGATTGATTAACATTGAGCTTCCCAATCTGTCTCTGTAAGCCCTTGTAGAACAAGATACACATGATTACATAGTTTTGATTTGGTCTTGAAGGGATGTTGTTTTTGTGTTGAAGCCATATTTATATTTTTACACATCTTTTGGTTAGATTACTTTCATTTCTATGATGTTAATACTGTCGAAGGCTTGACTGATTTTATTTTTAAGTTTTAAGTTTTCTGCAGTAAAGATTTATTCTATATCATCAAAAGTAAATTACCACAAAGAATTTATTATTTGTAGGATAATAATCTGCTTATTGTTTCATTTATGTTTTCTATATTAAAAAAAACAAAATTATTTTGATAGTCGTCTAACTCTGGTCCTGGATAATTAAGGTGTGTAAAGTTATATTCTCTATGTTTCAGACTTTTATTTTCTAATTCCATGGACGATTCTTCCACTCTACCTGACGCGGTGCCTTCAAGGCTATCCTCGACTCCTGTGACGGGAACCAAATGGAAAATGTCTGGTTGGGATCGTCAAAAAGAGATTAAAAAACAGAAACTGAGGGAATCGGCAAAATCGACTAAGTCCATTTTTTCTTTTTTCTCTCCATCCACTGTTCCTTCTATTTCTACCTCAGCATCTACACCGACAATCTCAGCTTTGGCGTCTACAACCTCCTGCAGTCCCCCAACAATCAACTCCGCCTGGGTACCACCAGGTCCTGCTTCACCTTCGAATATAATTTCAGCTTCGGCGCCTACGTCTTCCAGCCCTATAACAATCAACTCCGCCTTGGTATCGCCAAATCCTGCTTTGTTTTCAAATACAAGCTTGGCTTATAATGACATATGTAGACATTCACTGTGGCAAAATTAATTGTTTGAGAAATGATCAGAAAAATCAACTTCTTCGAAATCATCTTGTTACTGGTCACAATTATCAATTCCCTTCAACTGAGTATCAGGGTGGTCGCAAGCGTAACTTTCAACTTTCCAGCTATGTAATGCATCACTGGGTTAAACAAACGTTGCTAGATAAAAGCAGAAAGAGAGAGAGAAAGCTGTATTCTTTCCTACACAACTGGAATGTGAGTTTAGACACAGCAGCTTGACAGTGGGGATCTACTGAAAGAGAAAATGTGATGCTCAAGGAGAAATCTAATTGGAGAATATCAATGAAAGCAGCATTTCATAGTGGTATAAATAGTTATCCGAACATTAAACACCCCTTCAGATTTTAAAGATGCCTCGTTTGTCTCCTGATCAGCTTGTAGAAATTGTTACTTTACACAATAACGCACACTTTTCTGTCAGCCATCTTGCTCGCCAGTTCAACGTCACACGCATGAATATGCAGCATCTATCAAAGCAGGGAGCTACTCAATCTGTGGCAGATCTTCCTCGTCCAGGGCAACCTAGGGCCTTAAATCCTCGAGAGGATCGTGCATTGGTGCGAATGTCCACTGGAAATCCTCACCAGGTGGCGCGATAGATCAGGCAACGGTGGCTAGTGGACCATGGAGTTGTGGCATCTGTTTCAACTGTAAAGTGAAAACTCGTGGGTGCAGGTTTAGTGGGCAGAATTGCACCCAGAAAGCCTTTATTCACTGACCGTCATCGTGCATGGGCTACCGAACGTCAGAATTGTACAGTCGACCAACGGCGCTGTCATTTTCTCAGACGGGAACCCTATCCATCTTGTAAATAGTCGCCAGCGTAGGTACGTCCGTCGAAGAGGTGGTACTGCTCTTTGCAGAGAGCACATTCGTCCATCTGTCCACTCGAGAAGTGGTTCCATTATGATCTGGGGTGCTTTCACAATCAATGGACCACGCCCTCTTGCCAGAGTTCAAAGTCGTCTCAATGCGCAGAAGTACATGGCGATCCTCCAGGAGCACCTCCTTCCCTTTGGCTTACCTGTAAAGAACCTCACCTTCCAGCAATACAATACTCCATGCCACACAGCTGTTTGGTCACTAACTTAATGCAGGAGAACAACATCCGCAGTCTCCAGACCTCAACCCAATTGAAGATCTCTAGAGTCACGTCCAATGGGAGGTCAATTTCATCCCAGTTCAGTCTAGATGGTCTTTGGGCAGAAACACAGAACATTTCTCCTGTATTGATAGAGCATCTAGTCAACTCAATGCCACGACGTGTCCAAGATGTCATTGCATCCAGAGGTGGCTTAATTGACTATTGAAGATCCCTGAATCCCCCTTTTAGAGAACGCGTAAAAGGTCCTTTTCAGGACAGCCACATATTGATTGATATAAAAATGATGATTCATTGAATAAACATGATGAAAGATAGTGATATTAATTGATAATCATGTCTAAATGATTCGTATATATAACTTGTTAGAGTGATACAAATCAAAGATATAGATAAAAATGGGGGGCGTCGTTTTTAATGAGCGGGGGTGTATATCATCAATGATAGAAATGAAAAGAAATATACTACCGTGGAAAGGGAAAACACCGTATATGTATATTTTGTGGATAATGAGTTAGGTACGGATATTAGAAGCATTTGGCATAAGGAATCTTGTGGTCATAACGAAAAGTCCCAAGACCATCTGGAAAGGCTTCAAAACTTAAGAAGCCGGGTGGGCTTTCCATTTCTTCGACAGTAATTTCGATAGCTGTGAAAGGTAAAACACCGTATCTGAAACCATTAAAGGTAAAATACCGCATGTGCCACATCCGGTCAATTCCCTTTCCGTTGCAAGTAGGTGCAATCATTAGAGGTGTATTACTAATTTAGTTTAATTTAAATTTAGTTCAAATAATTATAATTTAAAATTACTAATGATTTTAATTTAATTTACATCATTTAAATCGGAGTGTATTACTGTAATGATTTAACTTAAACTAAATAACGACAAATATATTCGTAGAGCAACCGGGAACGAGACGAAAGAAAAAGATCAGGCAAAACGTAAGCCATTCTATTTTAAGGAAAGACAAGTAATTGCTGATCATATTGAAAAGTATTCGCCCACAGCCCCACACTACCGATACCTACACGCACCCAATAAACGGTACCTATCGCCGGATTGGTCCATAAAAGACCTTCACAAAGTTTTTATAAAGAACAACACTATGGTATGCTCACATAAAACATTTGCAATGTTGTAAAATAATTGAATATTTCGTTCACTTCACTTTCTAATGAAGAGTGTGAAAGAAATTACCAAAAGGAACTTCCACATTCCCATGAAATGAGTGACTGTCTTCTATGTGAGGAAAACATAAAACACAGTGAAAGGTATCACTTGCCCGTCAAGAATATCGTAAGGATGCTGATGCTGTGTGGGATGCAGAAACTATTATGGTTTCAGCAGATATGAAAAGTGTTGATCAAATTCCGGTATTACCGCAGAAAACAATCGTTTTTGCTAACCGAAACATTTGCCCTCATACAGTCTACTGATAAAAAAGACACTGGAAAATACCAATTGAACGCGACTTGTGTATATTTCTCATATTTAATTTTACTTCCAAAGTACCCAGGTAGGTAAACCGTTAATATTTTACTTTAAAATAAACACACATTTAACAATTTTCGTACATTTTCTGTCGTTAAGCCTTTACGAAATTACGAGTTCAAGACTTTACGAATTTATAAAAGATGATTTAAAAGTAACTAATATGAAGCATGTGATTTATCAATTTTTAGTTAGTAAATATTGAAAATAAAACAGTGTGGTTATTTTTTTGTCTAATTATAGCGATTTCATAGCCTAAATTTAGACACTACAATAATAATGTAGTTAATAATAATCCAATTTTTTTTCAGATACTGTAACTTTTAGGGTTAGTAATTAATCTTTTTATGCAAGGGAATTGACCCCGGATATGTCAAAAGCGGTGATATCACTTTCCACTTTGCGTATACGGCTGTTTCCCTTTCCTTAAAAATTATAATCAACAATATTAGTAGAAAGGGAAAAAGAATTTGCATATTTATTCAAAAAGTATATGGTCCAGGGCAATAAAATTTTAGCACAGTTTAGAGAAACATATAAAGTATTTTGTGTCAAAATTTCAGCTAAGTTAGTGTTAAAATAACTAAGTTATAGATAAAAACGCGTTTAGCTCGTTTAACAAAAGTTTAATTTATTGAATATACGGTCTTTTCCATTTCTACGGCAGTGTAGCAGACCAGAATGCACATCCCTAATTGCTATCAAGATAGGATTTCGTTTTAATGTAACGTTTATGTAAGCATGTGACCATAAATTAGTACAAATTATGTTTTGAACTCGGAAAGCTTAAATTCGGTACTGTACAGAACCCTCAAGAATCACAAAATATCTATAGGTGGGAAACATAATTCCTCGTCGTCCTCACTAAAAAATAGCACCATAGTCCCAGGGGGAAGGAACCCCCTCCTAGAATTTCATACACACCGCAGATGGATTGGGCTGACATTTGGTATACAGGTATCTTGGAAAGATTCATCGTCAGAAATAAATTTAAAAAAATACAACCCCTTTCAAAAGTAACTGTAACAGTATAAAAAAAGTGAATAAAAGTCAGCAAAATATTGTTTCCAAACAAATTCCACAATTTTTTTCTGGATCAATATTTTTTAATGAAATTTTCTCCATTGTTGAGGCAGATGGCAAGGCACAATATTAGAAAATCTCATTAAAAAATATTGATCCAGAAAAAAATTGTGGAATTCGTTTGGAAACAATATTTTGCTGACTTTTATTCACTTATTTATACTGTTAGGGTTACTTTTGAAAGGGGTTGTAGATAAAACATCATCAGGTTGAAAAATTAAAATTTGGTGTGTACGTCATTGGGCACCCAGTAACACAATTCAATAAATATTTGGGGAAAATATTGACTTATCAATTTTTAGGAGAGAAATAAATCGATGTGTTGGCCAAAATCACAAAAATGGCCCTTAAAATACAAACGAAACATCTTGCCAAATTTGAAATTTAGAATTAGAAAGACATTAGCAATAATGTATTAGAAATTTAGACGCCTCGCTTTTATGGTGGTCAATGAGGCCCAATATGCTGGGGCAGGTCTATAAAATTTATTTTATTCACATATAAACAAGTTTAATATTACTTTCTAGGTCTTTTACATTGGTTTTTGGATTATTTTCTTCCTGCCCTAAAATTGAATTTCATAAAAATTTATTTTTAACGTGAGTCAGGTCTAGTTCCAAAATCAGTTAACCTCAATTTTTGACTTTGGATAAAGCTATGGATTCTTTTTACTTGGTACAGTAATAAAATATCAGATACAGAATAGATGTGAAAAATATTAAAGAATTTCAATGAACTATTCATATTTTATTAAGAAATTAAATTTTACCTTTTTCTACATAGGATTTACATAATATAAAGTCAATTTCTGACAGAAAGATTTTAATATTTTTTTCTGGATCAATATTTCTTTATTAAATTTTCTACAGTTGATGAACACAACCCACTGGAATATAAAAAAAATTCTGTACGGTAGAAATTTAAAAAAAAATTAATATAATATTTTTTTAATTTTCAGGTACACTCTGGTCACAAAAATCAGTATTAAAAAAATCGGTATCACACCATGCCATGAGGTATTTGCAACAATATTTGGCTTCAGGATTTTTGTTTCAAAATGTACATTTTGGGACCAACTTAATTTTTCAGAGGGCCGTCTCGTGACCTTAGGGGGTCGGACTTCAAAATATGTAACACCAAAAATTCCACAAGAGAATTTGGAACATTAATTCCAAATTTCATGCCAACCGATAAAGTCGTTTTTGAGCCATCTGTGATAAACGAGGGACAACGAGGGAATAATCCATCCCCGTTATTCAAAAACACAACCCCCTTGGATTTTCATATCTTATTTTTAATAATCAGAGTCACCATTAGAAAAGTATATGACCAGCAGATTAAAATTTTAACTATTGGTCATATACTTTTCTCATAGTAAATGTTAAAAAAAAACATTAAGTGAGAGGGCTGTATATATTCTAGCAACTTTAATTCTAATTTATTTTTTTAAACTTTATAGATTGTGGCTTGATTTTGGTTTAGATGTTCTCAATATATCAAAAATCACAAAAAAAACTTTCTATACCGTTTCCATTTTAAGATTCATAATTATGTTATTCTATTCTATTATGGATGTTTCCAACCTACAATGAACGGGGTATTTTTTACTACTCGCTGATGGCAATTTTCCCCAAAGTTTCTAACAAAATTATAATTCAACCTTACCAATAGTAGCCACCAAATTCTATTGCAATATCTATCGAAAATGAATCAAGTAATAGCCTTAGCTTGCCGAGTAGGTGAAACAATCTTATTGTTAGTAGCATTTACAATGTTCACAGATACTGCTGGAACCGCCGCAACAGCAGCTATTCTGTCTTTTTCGTATTCAGCGATCAAATCATCTAAACGAAATCGCGACGAATATGTATTGAAAAAAGATCGAATCATAGATTCAGTTTTACTACCAACAAGATCAGCAATGGCGCGATAATCACGGCCGTGCTTGCGAACGGCTTGCACTGTGAAAAGTAATTCTTCATTTGTCCATCGATAAGTGGGCTATAAATTAAAAAAGAGGTATATTAAATCCTAATATACCCTATTGATCCATATGTTTCTTCAATGACTTAGATTAACCGTCTTATGCGTAGCATAAATATAGCATTGATGCCTCGTCTCCTCTTCCAAAAATCATACTTTCTGTGGTGGATTGAGTGGACTTAAACGTTACACTTTTGACATCAAAATTGATGCATATGACGTGAATTAAAATAAAAAGAGATCAAAACATAATTAACGAATAAAAATTTCGCTGAATTTTGTTTTAGGAATTGTCTATGGGAATTTTTGGTACAATGTTTTTAAAAATAAAATCTGCTACGTTTATGTCTACTAATAAGACACAATCCAGTTACATGTAATTTGGGCCCTATTTCTCTTTTTCTCAGAGAGAGGTCAGATACAATTTTTTTACAAATTCTCAGCAAAAGAATTTGCTGTACAAATAACAAAATGCACACAATGTTTTTTTTTATATTTTCGAGCAATCTATAAGAAACTTATAGGCAAGGCATTAAACACCATTGATTTAATAGAATGAGAATGAGGAAAAGGTTGTACCTACCAATATCTAGCTTACGTAAAATGCATTTATACAAGTAACATAAACGACTAACTTTTAACAAGCCTTCAGCAGGTTTAAAATTATTTAGGCCTGACATAACAGCTTCATCCTTCTGTTCAACTTCCTAAAATACAAACACATTACACAATTTCAAACTAAATTTTTATAAACAATTACGTAGATAACTACATATATTCAATGAACAAAGAAAATATTTTTCAAACCACGAAAAAGATGTAATTAAAATTGATAAGATAACATTTTAGCACAAACAATACATTCTCATCAAAGAAACCAAATTCATCAATACATACACTGGTTGTAACGTTTAGATCCATTTTATTACATCACTTCTGCTGTATACATCTGTATATAATCCCCGTTTCCCAAACGTATACTTTTGAAAAAGTCCTAAGTGCTAAAGTTTCAAACACACTTTTAGCACAACAACCTTGTTGTTGTTGCAGCCCTAGAGCAGACAGCATATCTTTCTTCTTGCTGAACTTCTGTCCAAAACAAGTTTCTTTTGGTTTGGTGGCAAGGTCGTTGATCTTATAGATGTTTTTTTTTCTTTTCTAGTGGTACTAATCGCTGGACATGTCTCAACAATATGTTTGTTGAAAACGACATTATTTTATATAAAATATTTTTTTCTAAAATATCACAATTTTTGGCGGACAGGAAAAATATCTTTGATAACAAATTCGATATTTTTGTTAGCATTATATGTTCTCTTGACTTTGATAACGTAGCGGTTACCTAAAATGGGTTCCAATGGCCCCAGAAAAATGCTCAACTTCAAACCATCAAAATTATATTTTTAAAATTGGACCTAAACACTATTGATACCAATAAATGCGGCGTAAAGAATTCTACAACTTTCGTTATGTGAATTCTACGTTTTGAGGCTTCGTTGGAGTTACAGCCGTTTAAAGATGACCACATTTGAACAAAATTTCAAAGCTAGATAAAATAAAAACTTTCGCATGTATTTTAATATAATTTAAAACTTGATCTGGTTCGGAATATTTGCATACATAAGTGTACCAAATTTCAACTTGACGCACAAAATGCACTGATAGTTGTTAGATTACTAATAAAAAGACTACATGGGTGTTACAGTGTTGTTTTACAATGTAAAACTGAATCATTTGACCGTAGTTGCAAATGTGTGGTACTTGATCTTTAAGGTACCCATGTTCAATTTGTATATTGCTAGTTACGTCCCCATATCTCCCTAAAAATCCAGGATAGCTCTAGTTACCCAGGTACAACATCTACAGTTGTTTCAGAAGCTATAGGCTGGTTGTCCAAAAATTTCATTAACAATTTTAAATATTTTAATAATTGAATCCAGGCAAGTCGTCTTTTCTTCGCTTATGGTGACATTTATTTGCCCACTTGTTTGAACCTTGAATGGAATCGTTAGCTGTTTCTTCTGCCGTTTTGATATTTTTATTGCCAGGTCGTCTGTGAAATTTGGTTCTGTAAATCTGTATTCGTATTTATGTAGCTCTGCAGGTCTGACTAAATGCACCACTCCTTGTGGTAGGCCTTGTCTAAAAATATTTTAATTGTTTTTCTTCTTCTCCAATCTTGACGTATGTTTTTCGATCGCTAAGGACGCTTTTTATCCATTCATTGGTGAATTTGGGGATGTTCATTGTATATATTTTCTGAATAATTTTTTCGTCCCCAAAAAATGATCCAGAAATAGTATACAATGGGTGAGGTCAAAGTTATGTCTTAAGAAATTTCTTAGTCTTAACTATTTTCTGAACCCATTTTAGATCA
>JAUYWI010115973.1:0-10609 GCA_034780595.1 Parotoplana pacifica
TTCATATGTTTATAATCTACTGTAATTTAATTTATTCTCTCTGTATAATTTGATAAGGACTAATGCTAGTCGAAACAAATAGAAAATATTTAAAAAATCGAAATTTGAGGTTTCGTTTTTTTCCTTTAATTAGTTTGCAGGCTATTCTACTCCACACTTTTTTGTTCCTAGCACGCCCCCCCCCCCTCAAATGTGCAGTATTTTATGGCAGATATTGAAATGGGGGGAGGGGTATTTTTCCATTACGAATCCTGTATAATAATCACAGTGTCAATTTTTTGCATTAATTAATTTTGTAGAACTTGTTGATTGACAAGTTTGTAATATTTTTTTTATTTGTAACAGAAAGCTTTAATCCGCTGTCTCATTGCTGCCCAAAACTCGATTTCACAATTTTGTATACGCCAATTGCCAGAAGTTGATACACTTGTGACGCAATTACAAGCAAAAGTTGAAAAATTACAGAACAAATTACAAAGATCCAAAGAAAGGTTTTCTTCATTGAAAGATTCGGTTGTGCAACAAGAAGCCAAAGTGGAATCTGCCTTAGTTAATAGACGTGCGTATTATTTACTGATGTTTTTTTAAATAATTTGGAAATCAATATTTTCGTTATTAAATAAGTTTCGATTTGAAGCTGCTAAAATAATAATTTTCTTTCGAAATTGTAAGTAAGATAATAAATAAAATCAGTCGTGGCTTACAACATTAAACAATTCATAACAAGCTTTCAAATCCTGGATAAAAAATGTCTCCTGGATATCCTTGATATCCTGCAATTTTTTGGGTAACTAAAAAGACGGTATGGATATTTTGCAGCTCTAAGATTAATATTTTACCATTTCATTTCTTCATATCATTTACATAATATTATTAGCAAAATAAAACAACTATAATTTTATGATTAGTAGTATGAATTATAATATTATTAAGCAAAATTAAAGAAATGTTTTATTTTGCTAAGCACAACCATTATGGTTGCAGAGAATTAACTTCTGGCATGCTCAGCAGATAGTCTTCATTGCTGATGGTGAAAAGAAGCAATATTCTCATTTTTAAGAAATAATTTTGCATAAGAATAGTTAGAAACATCGTCTTGACATTCATCTCATGAAATCTAATCCAGACTATTCTTATTTGTGGACTGTAAACAAGAAGGTGATGGTCATGTTTCATACTCAAGCTGCTGTGATAAGTGGCTTTTTCATTAAAACGTACATTTTGGTAGAAAGTCTGATGGAAATATTTGTCATTGCCCAAAGAGTGGTATACAATGCCATGGTAGAGTTTTAAAAGCAACTTCAATCTGTAAAATCTACAGCATTCCACTACAAATTTGCTTTGTTCGGATAGCAAGAGGCCATTTTTTATGAGAAAGGGGACTGTGGTTCTTGCGATCGGTTCTTCTTCAGATCGGTCCTTTTGTTCATGAGGATCTTCGCTCTGTCTATGTCTAGCCTGGATATTCATGGACCACCTTTCATTGACCTTCCTTTTGATCGCTGCGGCCATTACCTCGTATCTGGTATCAATGTCCGGACTCGGATTCACCATGGCTCTGTTCGCTGCCTTGTCCGCCATCTCATTTCTGAGCACGCCGCAGTGTGCTGCAACGTATTGGATGGTGATCTTCCTCTCAATACTGCTCTCCATAAGAGATCACCACAATTCCGCTTGCATCCTATTGTTCAGATTGAGGTGACCACCTTCCTATGCTTTGATGGTGGATTGGGAATCTGTGCAGATAAGGAGGCTCTCACGTTTCCCAAGAGTGTTGTTCTCGCTAATGGCTTAGATACCGGATTTTATTGCTGCCATTTCTGCTCTGCAACGATGAGGCTTGAAACCATGCTTTAGTCATGGTTTCAATGATCAACTCTCCCCCTCTAAATATGAGGGCGGCACAGCACGTTTTTCTCTAACGGACCCATCCGACCACATTTCCAGGTCGTGGTTACCTCTTCTCCTGATGGTTTGGAGCGTAATTTATTTCCTTTTCTGTTTGTTCTCATTTGTCTCCTCTATTTTGATATTTTCGATCATGAATGGGGATGTTGTCTATGCTTCTTTGACATTCCCAAGGGGCATAGGGGAGCACCGTGAGGATCGATTCTTTTTCGGTCTTATAATTAAGTTTGAGATTCTTGATGGTCATTTCTGGTCCATCTCTCCAATTTCTTCTTTTCTCAGGGCGTTGTTTAGGAATTACCTATCGATTGGAGTGGGGTTTTGAGACATCAAATATTTAACACATCTAGGTATGTTTGCATTTAGTGAGCTTGGAATTGCATATCTCTCTGCAACCATCAGTGCTGTTGCTGTGTCAATTGGTCTCAAAAACTTTCTGTCAACGGTAAATCTGCCTTTATCCGGTGTACAATATATTGTGCTACTAGCCCTCTCCTAATCTATCTAATTTTATCTGATTTAAAAACCGAAGTATAATTTAATATGATGTTGTGCTTATTAAAATGTTTAAACTAAATGGAAAAGACGTAAAGTCCTGTTTTCACACAAAACAACATTTCCTTTGTCCACATCTACTCAAACAAATAGTTAGTCAAAATGGGTTTAGTGATGCTATTCATTGAAGTCACTGGGTGTTGGTTCTAAATGTACTAAAAAAGTAAATATATCTAACAACCTTACTGACTGTCAGATATTAAAGTATTTTGTAAAACAATGTACGCATGTGATTAGAATAATAATTGAACAATAAAACGTTTTTTTAGGAGTAGAGATTGGTCCACTAGATACAAAAAATACTTAAAAAAACAAATGGTTGTCACAGAGGTAGGGGTAAAACTAACCTCTAAAAAGTCATACTTCCAGTGGATAGATTGGGCTAAAATTTGGTACAGAGATATCTAAGACAGAATTAGAGGAAACGATTTCTTAGAAAAAAGTGTGTCTATTGACTTCAAATTTGGTGTGTAGGTCCACAAGGTGCTCAATAATACAAATCAATAAAACAATTTGAAAAAATTTGATTATCGATTTTTTTAAAATCAAAATCACTAAAATAGCTCTAAAATGCTAACGAAACAACATATCTTGATGTAGAATTAGAACGGTATTAGAAAATTGGATACTTTGCAGTTTTCTGGTTGCTAGGCTATGTATGAGGGGTAGTTCCATAAAAATTGCTTTTTAACATGTTGGCAGGGTGTGATCCCAAAATCAGAGGACTTCGAATTCTGACTTTGGATACAACTATGACATTTTTTACTGGGCACACTTATAGCATACGAAATGCAGAATAGATGTGGCAAATATGAAAGCATTCTAATTATCTATTCATTGTTCCTATCTAAATATAAAGAATTTTTATATACCCAATGGTCCATTTTTGACACAAAAATTGTCATAACTTTTTTGGATTAATATTTCTTTATAAAATTTTCTACAGTTAATGTACAGGTACTACTACACAAACCTCTGAAATTTAAGAAAAATTAATATGACTTATTTTTTTAAATTTAAGATAAATAAATAAAAATTGCACCTGGCTCTCAGGTTGGACAAAAATGAATATTTTATATGTCAAATAATGAAGATTGATATTTTCCCTTTTGGGCCGAAAGTGATATTTTCAGAGGGCCGTCAATATTTATTTTTGTATGACATTTTCTACATGGCTTACAGGCATCTAATAAGGTCTAAACCACTGGAATTTAAAAAGTTCTATACAACATACTTTTTTATAAATCAAAAAAGAAATATATCGATTTTTGGCAATCAGGTTGCACCCTCCACACAAAAAAATCAATATTTAAAAAAACGGAATATCAACATATACACCAATATTATTCAATTCTATTTATATTTGGCTTCAGGATTGATTGTTTTGCAAAAAGTACTTTTTGGCTAACCTCATTTTTTCGAGGGTTGTCAACGTGACCTCAAAATATAAATTTGGTGCCCTGATTCAAAATTTAATTGCAATTGGTGACAACAAAGCATTAATTTTTAAAATCCATTTAAGGGAAACAAAAAATATATTTATAAAAGTCTAGTTGTAGAGAAAAAAAGTTAAAAATATTTATATGATCAATTTTTTTCTTCAAATTATCGCTTAATACTTGTATATTGGAGTATGTTTGTATATGTATTGAAAATTTTTAATTTTCTTTTCTGTGTATATTAAGAACCTAATTAGGTATAATTAATCACAATATGCATAGAAAATACATTATAGTTACAAATACAAAGCATTTCAAAGTTCCTACCAGCAGGAGGGGAACATTGGCTTTGACATAGAGAAGTAAGATTCCTTATCATGTAATGGAAAATCTAAAAACTCATTATGTGTAATATCATAATTAATGTTAAAATTAGCCTACATATTACAAAATCCAAATCTACTTATTTGTTGTGGGTAATTTATCAAAATTCAGGATAATCCATATCATGTTCAACCTTATGAAGGTCGTAAAGAATTATATAATGTAGACGACTTTATTTAATGTTATTGAGGAATCTTCATAGCTTATCATAAAATTTCAACATTCAATTACTTTCATTTAATTTGACATTAAAAATCTTTGATCCACTGACATAAATCAATCAAACCAATGTGTGGTAATTTTAATCTTAAAAGCAATGGCGTTTGCTTTAATTGAATGCTGTAAACTTTGATTCAGTGATGCTACTACACACGGCCAATAAAATACATTCCAAAGCATGCCATCAATTACCAAATGCTTCCAAAAACTAACCTATTCATGGGTGTAGTGGATCTTATCAACAAAATAGTTAATGACTATCCAATTGCAATCAGGTTTAAAGGTGGTTTGGCCTCATGAAAATAGCAGCATGGCGAACGATGTACATCGACCAATAAAATAGATTAGGATACCTTTATCTGTTCCCTTAGTCAATAAAATGGTTGGAGTATCCCAGCACTTAGTCTGGACCAGTTCAACATCATAAATTATTTCTATACTTACATCTTCTCAAGTGAAATTGGAAAAAAAAGTTTGCAAAAAGAATTTCAACAATAAATGTTTGACCTGTAGTGTTCCATTACTCAAATCTATAAACATGGCCAGTAACTTACTTACAAACTGTATTTAAATACAAACCTCTCTATTATACTGTCTTTTCTACATGTCAGCATTATTTTTTAGTAAACATAAGTTTCGTAAGATATATTTAGATGAAAATTTTTATCAAATTATTTTTAAAAATTATCCACATATCATTTGTCTAATTCAAAGGGAACGTCCATAGATAGTGAGATATGTCGACAAATTTTTTGTGAATTATACATCACTATATTAGATCACAGATATAAACTCATCTATTTATCATTACTTTAAAATAAATTATAGACTTGGCCTTAAATGGGTTAAAGAAATATTTAGCGGTTTGGGTGGAACTTCATACAATTCTACAATGGTGTCCGCAAATCCTGCTTTAATTGATAATTCACTACGACCGTATGATTTATTTGAAATAGATATTACGGTTTAACCACTCAATATGATGATAGAATTATTGCTTTGATTTTATTGCCAGCTTTGTTAACAAATTAGCTTTCATGTTCTGTTTTTTCACGTATAAAATTACTTTGTGGTCAGAGGCCTTAACAGATTACTTTTCGTGGATTGATTGGGCTGAATTTAATAATTGAGCAGGCGGGTGTATGTCTCAATTCTTGAGAGTGTTTTTGTTTCTTTAAAATATAAATGCGGGGCCAAGCTAGCCGGGCAGACGAAAGTGTTTGTTTGACTTTAAATTTTATGAGAAGAATACACAAATTAGCAAGAAATTTTCAAATCTATATTGATTATCAATTTTATTACTGATATTTAGATTAAAGAGGAATTTTTAGCAATTCAGACACCATAACTCTTTACGGATAGAGATAAAGAAAGTAATATATACTCAAGAATTTGAAACAAAAATTAAATGCTGGTTTTGTACTTAGCGCAAACCTTTCTAATACATTTCATGAACAGCTTGAACATATTATGTTGAATGATTAGCATCGATACTAGTAGCTCTAAATCTCCATTTTCTTGAATTTTTAACTGACTTAGTATATCTTTTTATGTGCTATAGTGATTTATAGTTTTAGTTAGCCAGGATGCATCTGCTGCTTCGCTGGTTTATTTGTGGTTCTGGTATCTAAATTAGGGGTCAAATTATATTAGGTAGGTACTGGGTGAGCCAAAAGAATATCGTACAAGTATTTAGAAACGGAGGTAGGTTTATCTCCAAGTCAGCTAAAATTTGGCACACATTTGGGGTCTTTTGTTTTAATTAATGAGCACCAAATTTTATCAAATGTCCTCCAATATGCTATCCTCTTTAGACAAAATAAGAACAATGTGTCATTTAATGACTTTTAGATATTTTTAGACAGAATGTCACATTTGAATAGTCCTAATAGTTCACTATAATACTTTTTAACCCCTCCCTACCTTGTGACTACATCCCCACATATAGAATGGGCTAAAATTTGATATACTGGTACCTTGGAAAAATTTATCGACAAAATATTTCTTTTGAAGAAAATTGATATCTAAAACAAAGTTTAAATTTTCAAATGGCTCAGATTTATAGTTCCTGTGATATGAGGACCTGCAGTTCAAGGCAGGTCCACTGGGGTTAAGGGCTATCACAATCTTAGTTGGCAAGGAAAGGAGGGCTGTGGACCACAAGGTCCCCCATATGGCCTAGCGGCCGAGTGGCATCGAAACAAACAAACAAACAACAACAGGCAGGTCCACTAATCGACTTTTTATTTAAATGTTTTCTAAGGCAATTTAATCATCCAAAATGGCCTATTATTACTTTCTAAATCATTTTTAGTGGTTTTTAATTGAATTCAGTCAGTAAAATAGAATTTTTAAAGCATTAATTTTTCATACATTGTTTGGGCCCAGACCGTAAATCAGTGGACCTCATTTTCAGACTTTGGGTAAAGTTAAGATATTTTTCCTTGGTACACTAAAAAGGTATCAGATAAGAAGATATTCCAATGAATTGTTTTCAATTTATGAATAAGTCAATCAAATTTCTAATTATTTTCTATCTCAATATATGGGATTTTCAGAAATGGTGAAATTTGGGCAAAAAATATCTTTTTGGAGTGAATGTTTTATTCGGAAAATTTTGACAGATATTTAGGATTTTCCAGGGTTTTTTTAAATCAATTCATTTTTTTTCTATGCCAAAAATATAAATTTTGGCTCTTTGGTTGTATCCTATTGTTGTGAATTACGCCTTATTATGCAGCTATTTTATCTTACGTAATCAATGTATCGCGGTTCATAAATAAACTTGTGATTGACCGAGACGGTTGTCTTGTGTTTTTGACTGTCCAGGCAATCTGGCTTCTTGCCTGGTCAATGTCATCAAATCACCTTAGTGCCAATAACAGGTGTTACTATTTTGCTCTCTTTTTTATTGATTTATTTAAGATGTTTAAAATTCTAATTTATTAAAAAGATAATCTATTCATTTATTTTCTAAAACTAAATAAATCAACCCATTACGTAATCACTTCTTTTCACTACAGAGGGCCCCGCTGTTCGTTCATCGATTTGTTCCTTTTGCTGCAGTGGTCGTGGCGAATATGGTCAACATTCCATTGATGAGACAAAGGTAAAACAAAATGCTCGATCATGAAATGCCTATCCAATCTTTATCTCAGTGATTCCAGTATCCAAAGCTATATACTCCTATTTGAAATATAATAAACAAAATCGCTAAAAGTAGGAAAATGCCAAAACAATCACATATGACTCATATGAACACAGAAAAACACGCCTAGGTTTTACACGCTTCGTTATTCCAGCAGCATCAGATCATAATATTTTAATTTAGACAAACAAAAAATATAATCGAAACTCAAATGTCATCTTAGTTCAAATTTGCTTATTTCAAAGTGTTAAAACAAATAACCGTCAAAATTTCAACGGTATTTTTAAATAATTAATATTGACCATTTCAAAACAATTTCTTTTGGTATGTTATTGAATCTGGTTGGATCATTACACCACTAAATCAGGTTTTCTTCAACTAAAAATGTTTGATTTGATTGTTGCAGTTTTGCCTGTCTGATTTTAGTGAAATTCGTGAGGGTATTCAATGTTTTGACGAGAATGGAAACGAGGTTGCCAAATCACAAGTAAGATAGTCATGTTTTATTGTTCTTTTCATTGCCAAGTAGGTACTATTATATTCACCAACAGTATCTTCGTATTTGTTCTCCATTCAGCTTGCAGCTGTGAAAGGTATTAGTCAGGTTGTGACCTCCAGAATTCTAATAGCGTTGCCAGGAATGGGTAAGAAGCAGATATTGTTTTTTTTTTGATCGAATGCGTAGAAATCTTGACCAATCTTGATTTAACAAAATTTGTTTTAAAAAGATGCTCACTAAAAATGAATAAACTATTAAGTATATTTTTTTACAGTGGCAGTCTCCTGCAAAATGTTGTCTGTCGCATAGAGTAATTATGGAAGCAACCAATACAAAATAGAAGTTATTTTCTATTACATAATTAAGTATCTTTAGGTGAAACAAACGATTTGGTACTTAGACTGTTAATGGAAACGGTTTATAATTCTCCAAATAGAAACAATAACAATACACGTCTAATTTCGGAAATAGAAGCTAGTTTTGGCTTTGTAAATTTAGTGGTTTGGAATTCAATTTTAAGTACACTAAAATCTACTAATTGAATTCGGGTAACGACCCTATGATGTTATCAATTTAACTGTTCTGCAATTTGGTCAAATAAATTAATGAATTTTCAGTGAATTTTGTTTGATTTTTGATTGATAGACAGGTAAATAACACAGAAATCAAACATTTTTATTGTAGTTCATATTTATATTTGCATTACCTACAATAATAGAATAATAATAGATGATATGAAATGTGAGCTATTTCGTAACACGCTTAGACTATCTTATTTTTCAATCATGTCACTAGCTAATGTTTTAAAGATTCGGTTGATGGGACCAACGCTGGTTTTAGCATGACTCCTCAAAAAGAAAACTGATCACACCATCATGACCGCCACATAAATTGTCTTTTATCAAGAAACTATCCAATCATTTACAAATTTTATAAAATATAGACCTACTAAATTCGGATCATTAGAAAATAGCAGTTGGTCGAAACTTATCTAATTACATTTAGCCACACAGATGTTGTTCAATTCAAGGTGTGTTCTAAGTCAATATTCTAAAGTGCAAACTGTGAGATTAAGTGTAACTGTTTATACCGAGGACACCGATTTTGAACTCTAGACAGATAATAAACATGTGTGGAAAATTATAGCCATATTTTAAAATATGAATTACCTGCTTTTGTATGCTGTGTGCTGAGCTTACTAAACGGTATTGTATGATTAAAGCATAAGTAAAAGTATAAAATTAGTTCTCTGATCGGTATCATTTCGGTAAACTTATACATTAAAACTTCAACCCATGAATTTAATTAACTAAAATATAAATTTAATACAAAACAGTGAAAAGGTGCTTGATATAAACACTACAGTTTGGATAGATAGGTACCTAAAAGTACATTATTTAAAATCTTTTAATATTTGTATTCTATTCCCTACCACATAAAAGCTTTAAATTTCCTAACACGAGCTGAAAAGAATCGTCCAACTGTCAATTCGTTTATAACAAAAGTGTCTTCATCTTTTTCTAGTTGTGACTCCGTTTATAATGCAACACATTGATAAACTGCGCATTATGAAGCGTTATGGAAGATATCTAGATGCTCCTATTCAAATTCTCTTTGTCGGTTGTTTGTAAGTTTTAAATTTAAATATTTTCTTAAATTAACTATTTCTAGTGACATTAGTAGGTAAAGAAATAAGATATGTATTCGAACTGTAAAAAATTTTCGAAGCATGTGCAATAAGTGTTTTTTTTAATCTTTATATTTGTTTTAGTTTGCTATTTATGGTTCCAACTGGGTGTGCATTGTTTCCTCAAAAGTGGTAAGTAGCTCCAAATTCCTGGTCGGTTATCAATGTTGGAACGGTGATTATCAAATTATTTATGGGAACTAAACAAATAGTTTACCACTATAAGCTTAGTTTTGTAATTCTTTTCCAAAATATATCCTAACGAGTTATTGGTTCGATAATTTATTTCAAGAACAAAGAGAACAGCAATTTTTTGTATAAATTGAACAGTTTCCTATTGTGTCTCCTTTGAACTTCTTACATGTAAACTTTGCAATACTCATGGAAACCCTCTATATCTATTGTACATTTATCGTCCACCATCAACATCTATTGACTGCTTTCTAAATGACTTATCAGCACTCATCAAATCCAAATTTCCAGCAAATAGACGAATAATACTGGTTGGTGATTTCAATATACATGTCGACGTTAGGACTAACAATGAAAGTGAAAAGTTCTCGCAATTTCTACAGGACTTTGACTTATTTCAGCGTGTTATTGATCCGACGCACATCGCTGGGCATACACGAGAGCTCGTATGCTCTCAACTATCGCAAAACATTGTCACGAACACCAACGTTGAATATCACAACGTTTCTGATCACTACGCTGTGGCCTGTGAAATTCATTTTGATTGTGAACAACGTCTTAAACAAATTCAAAATATG
>JAUYWI010115984.1:0-10609 GCA_034780595.1 Parotoplana pacifica
TCTTCTGAGTCTGCTATCATTGCTTGATCGTCTACGAATCGCACTTCCTTAGTTATTTCTCCTCCTATTGTTACTCCTTCTTGTATGTGGTTAATTGCTTCTATCAACATGCGTTCTGTGTATATCGAGAATAACAGCGGTGATAGTAGGCATCCTTGTCTTACTCCTTGTCAGTTGCAAATCATCATTGAAAATTCGTTGGATCATTGAATAAGATAAACCAGTGATTGTTACCAACATACGAATGGATAAACTATTAACAGCAGTAACTCATTCATCAATATCATTGATTGCACCTTGAGGTTGTTCACTCATTGGTCTACCTTGATCAGGAGAATGATCGAATCCGACCCGGTTACCCTCTGAAACTCTTGGACAATCCGTCTCATGTGTCGAAGACTATTGTCATTATCAGGCCATGCAGTCAGTAATTGTTCAAGAATTGCAGGTGGTTTGACACCATTTCGTACTGCATTTTCAATGTAAAACAACATCTTATCAGTAGAAAATTCCAAGATTCAATAACAATAGCTCTAAATCAATAAATCAAATATTCAAATTTAAAGATACAATTTTAATTGACCAGAGACATCAATATACATTTTGAAATAATCAGAGAGTAATAAAATTTATAAATATGAAGTTTGAAAATAACTAAAAATACGGACATTAATTACGAATCACCCTATATATATAATTACATACAAAAGCATAGATTCCACTTCGTGAGAGGCTGTGCTTATTTTAAGACAAATATGTGCCACGATTTTGACATCTCGAGTAATCAGTCACGTTTGGTCAAATAGCTATCGGCATTTCATAGAGCGATAGACTACAGTTGTTAGTTTGAAGCACTTTGTGGTATTTCTAAATCAGTATTTTGTTACCAAAAACGATTTATTCACATAAGATTAGCCCACTTTGAAATATATGTAAATCTATGTTAAATTTTGATTTTTTATTAGTATTTTTATGGTAAAATGTTAAATGCGTACCGCTCTCACAACCTAATAAATGAATGTCTCCCTTTTTTGGCCTTTTTTATTTAAATGATAGATTAGTACCGAACAGATCTAATAATAAACTTCTCATGTTGTTCTTTCCCTAGATTTTCCAATAGTAGATGGCAAAAATAATTTTTCCAACCATGTGTCTAAGAGCAATGCACCTACAAGTTTTTCAAATGTATCTTTTAATTGTAAGTGACACTTACATAATGACACAATGAGAATTGCATTGATCACTTTCATATAGTTTCCAAGTTTGATAGTTGTAATTTTCCCTTTAATGTTTTACATGCCTGAAGTCATGTTTTCCGTAATTTAAGTATTCTGTCCTATATATTGTAGATTTCTATCTGCACGATGTCGCATCTGTCATGATGCCATTATGGCGTGCCCATTCAAGATGAGTGTTCCAATTTGTGATCCCACTAATCAGATACAAATCAAGCGCGCCTCGATGATCGCTGTTCACCCAGCAGCTACCTGTGGCAAGCAACCATCCCACTTGATTGGACGGGCACAAAAAAGAACCGACATGGAAAAGCGAGGACGTTATCATTGCTTTGGATCTCTGTAATGATGTGGTGATCATGTTTATCTAATGTAAGATAGTAATTAGATAAGGAGGGATAGCTAAACAATCTGGAAATATATTACCGCATGTTTCTTGCTGGAAAATCAAAATTTGCTTCGGTTCAATTCAATTTATTTGGCGCCGTCTCTGTCTAGACACTTTGTAATCACATCATGGCGTCTAATGGCGCCAGACCAATTTCCAGCATGGTTCGACCACTTTTCCAATCCAGTAAATTGCTAACAGAGATAACTATTAAAAGGTGTTACTGGATTACAATTTTTGGAGCTACTTTCTTAATTTTCACCCAGCCTCATTTAAAAGCAGACGCAAATGAACACACCAGTCCAGTCAGAAATCCACAACTCACACCACTGTTCTTGGTTACAAATAAATTCAGTTCATCACCTGCTCCAAAACCAGCTAGTAAAGTGAGTTCATCTTATACATCACACGCGGGTCAACTAAAAGACAACAAGCCTAATGGAGAAAAATATGCACAGCAGTTTGCCAAACTGGAAAATGTGTTTCGTCAACGTTTGGGACTATCACCCTTATCGGATAACGTGACGAGCAAATCTGCTTCTTCTCAGTTGGACACTAGTCCCTTGATGGCATACATGCTTGGCCTTTATAAAGATCATCGTCGGACTTGGAAGAATTTCCGTGTCTATATTGGAGGTCGTTTTCAGAATCTCGGGACAGTTACCAGTGTTCGCACTCACAAGTTCCATGGTAAGTGGAGTATAGGTATCCTACCTGCGAATATTATAAATGCTTAGACATAGATACAAAAATAGAATTACAGTATTCGCAAGGTATTAATTTGTAATAATAAAAAACAGGTATACTTTTATAAAAAATATACCACTTATTCTTATTACTTGCAAATGATAACCAAGGCCTCACCAGTCTTTCATAGCAAAGTATAAAAGAAAGGAAAATTTTCTATAGTAGCATAAGTAGAGAGAAAATAGAAGATATTCAGAAAAGCTCAAGCTGTCAAAGCAGGTTCTGGCCAATTAATCTGTTAATATCTTTTATTGAATACTGAAAGTTAATCTAAAAATAATTATCTTAAACTTAGGACCTGTTGCTGTCCATCACATTCAATCAGATCACTTTAAATGGACGACAACAGAAACTGAAATCAATTTTGATGAAAATCCATAGTACAAATTAATACACATTTGACCTAACTCAAAATCTACTGAACTTGGCAAATGTCAATTTACTGACTCAATTTGGTTCTTCTAAGATTTAAAATGAAAGAGATATCCAAATCTTAGTACATTTTCAGAAGTCCTATAATACTCTGGCAAGACTAGCTAGTTTCTTATAAAGCCAACAGCCTATATTGCCATAGGCCTAGATATATGGATGTTCGAAGGAACCACTTATTTTACTTTTAATGTAAAACTTATGACGTAACAGAATAAAATATCTTATGGTCTTTCCACAATATCATTAATTTAAAATAAAAATTTTGTTTACCGTTAATAAAAACTCCGTCGTTCGAAAAAGCATACAAGCCTTCCGATCTCCGGAGAAGGAACTTTGGGAGTGTACTCTATATTAGGGACCCTGTAGATAAAACTAACAAGGCAATGTTGAAGTGTTTTGGCCTTTTTATCATATTCCCTATAAGTACGTAAATGGTCTCTGCCAATGTGCTGAGGACGAAACCTCCTCACCCCTTAGCACTAGCACATTGTTTTATTTTGGCCTTGTGGCAGTCTTGTCTAATCGCATTGGAACTTGAATGTTAATTTGTGACTTTGTGGCTGCACTACAGTGAAAAGACAATTCTTTATATTGAGAAGTTGGTTCTTAGGCCGTTGAGGTTGGACTGTCTTGTTAGTTGCCTGGGACAGTCATAGGAAGTTCAAAAGCAGAACTTCTATGACTATTGCTATAACCCTGATCGTAACTGCCCCAAGCAACTAATAAGATAGACCAACCTAAAAAAACTTATACAAATTTAGGACACATGGTCATAAACACATTCTAATTATAGTATGTTTATGGCAATGTGTCCGAAATTTGTATAAGATTTTTTTGAAAAACACAAACAGATCATCACTATGACTGCTTTGAATAACAACCTCAACTTGATATTAAATAATCCTGACGATATTAGATTTGATCGGATCTGTCTAAATTCTCAGGTTGAACTAAATTTACGGCATACGTGGATACAATATGTCGTTCCACAAAATTGATTGTCAAGGCACCGCTACTAAATAAAAGCTAGGTAAATTATTATCTCTTTTTTTAAATAAAACAATGAAAAGTACTCTTTTATATGTATACAATTATGTAATTGTACTTTTTCTAAAAAATTCGTTTAATGATTCAATATGACTAAAAAGCTGAGTGACCACATAGATCTTGCAGCTGATAACAAACGTTGCCGTTTATTATGTAGTTATTATAACACAAAAGGTTATATCTGACAAGTTTATGTTTTGCACCTGGGTGGTTGATGCAGGAGGTTCTTTCATATTAGACATCCAAATAATTGACGAGGAGATAGTGTAGTTGTTGATTGATGCTGCTATCATGTTATCCATAAACAAATGGTGACTATTGCTTTGATTCACAGGCCACTTACAATTAGTTGTTAATCAAATGCAGTTAATGTACTTTTAAAGATTAATCTGTACAAATTTTAGTTGTCCATACGATAACGAACAATCGATAAAGATTTATTTATTGCTAGTTATATGTAGATTGATTTCTCAAAATTTTATCGAAGCGTCACTAAATGTCGTTGAGAATTCAGTCAATAAACTCGTTTAGGAAAAGCTGTTGTCTAGTTTTTTAGTCGAAATATATAGTCGTATTATAAATTCTCGTATAACTAAATATTATAGAAAGAGTCAGATACCGGTAAAAAAATTTATTAGAAATCACAAAATAATTATTTCCCTATCTATCTGCTTTGTTAGCAAAAGAATCTATACAACCTTTTCATACGATTAATTCTTTACGATTTTTAGAATCTCATGTTGATATATTCCTATCAATACATAAATTTAAAAATTATTTCCTTATTAAAATTGAAAACAATGTTTTGTTTTGTAATCGTAAATCTGTCAATGCAAGTAGCGCCTTGAACAGACTGCTATAGAGATATGACAGATTACCCTAAATATCCATCCGTATTAAACGCCGAATCTACCATAACCTTGTACTAGGCATATTACTCTATGGTTGCGAAACATGGCAACTCCTTAAGCAAATTAAGTGCCTAAGGAGAATATTAACAATCAAGAAGTGAGAAGACGTGTAGTAGCCTGCACTGACCAAAATTATAAAGACCTCTGTACAACCATCTTAGAAAGACAACTACGCTGGTACGGGCATACAATTCGCAAACACCCTAACAGCCTGACCAAGGTCTCTCTCTCTCTTCTTGGCTTGGTAGAAGGAGACAGAGCTAGAGGAAGACCTCGCGATTCTTAGTGCGACATTCTGATCAAGGAAGCCAACTTGAAGGTAACACGAAGCCCGCCTTCTGGCTGCAGACAAATTCTTCTGGAAAGATATGATTAATAGGACTGTTCATCACCGACTCTGGACTACAATAACATTATAATTTCTTTATTGTCACTTTTGCTTTACTGTTTCGTTTGGTGTTTATTAACTACTCTATGACAGTCTCTACATACCTGTATAATCAGTTATGAGTAAATATATATAATGTTTTATTTAATTTATTTTGTAGGTAGTGAACAACATTCATTCCCGAACCATCATATACTTCACTTCAATATTTCTGATTATGACCAGCTTCAAGAGCGGGAAATCGCTGCAGAAATTAGAATGTTTCTCAACAACACTTCTCTATTGAATAAATATCGGCAATCACTTGTATTCCATCTTTATGATGTTAATCACATAGATGACTGGGAAACAGCCACAGAAAAGGAACTGTACAATCGACCACTACAGTCTATGCACCACAATTTATCTTACGTCCACAATAAGTCAGTGTCTTTTAATATCAGTCCCTCAATAAAATCTCTTAAACGCTATCGTCGATCCGCTGAAAACAAAACCACCGAAAATTCTTTACGATTTTTACTCCATGTGATACATGCTGATCCTGCGCTCTCCCGTTCAAAGCGTGACCTCTCGGAATCACTTTTCTCTTTAACTCCGGAATCAGCTCTTCCCTTACATCTAATCACTTTTCATCGAAGTCCTCGAGCAGCGGAAAATGTTGCCTCAACTGCCGCTGACAAGGAAATTACGGTATCATCAGCCACACTTTCAAGACGAAATCGCAAACGCCATCGACGTCGATATGTGCGCCATACAAGACCATCCAATTCTATGCGTCGCACACGATCATCCAACTCCATGCGTCGCACACGATCATTCAATGCCAAGAGTACTAAACATAAGAAACAGCGGACTAGTGGCGCTACAAAACGCCGACGAAAACGAAATCGTCGCCGTCACAGGAAATCGTCTCGAAATGGTTACGGTGTGATGTCCTCTCACCAGCAAAATAACTGTAAACTGCGTCAACTATACGTCAGTTTTTCCGCCATCAACTGGGACGCTTGGATTGTCGCTCCAACTGGACTCGAGGCAGGAATGTGTGCAGGGAAATGTCCCTTTCCCTTGTCTGATGCGTTTACTCCAACCAATCACGCAATCATTCAGCAACTGGTCCATTTCTACCGGCCTCATAGTATTTCAGCACCATGTTGCGTGGCAACCAGACTGGAACCAGTGAGCTTATTGATGAAAAACATTAAGGATCAGGTGATACTCAGTCAGTATGAAGATATGTCGGTTACCAAATGTGGATGTAGATAACAAAAAAAGCAATTAAACTATATTTTAAAATTAAGAAATAAAAGATTTATGATTACATGAAACACTCGTCACCTTTCCTTTCATTTATGGGATTCATTGTACCTTCCTATTTTAGACTTTCTAAAACTAAAAAAGTATATAACATTTATTTTAAAGGCTCTGGAATTGATAAATTTTATTGTTGAATATGGCAAAATATTTTTACATATATTGTATTTTTTATTTTTATAATGTTTATATAATTAATTTATTATTGGACCTGCTAAATTTAATTTTGTATATGAAGTATTACATATTTACCTAATTTACGCATTTAACAACGAATAAGTTATTTTCTTTATAAATATGAGTACTTATACATTATTTATTGGTGAGTGGGCATTTCAAATGATAAATTAGAGATTCGAACAAATATGAAATCAGTAAACAGATTTAACAAGAACACTGTAAGCGAAAGGGTATAAAGATTCGATACTACTGCTTGGAGATACCTCATAGATACACAATTAGATACGATATGGTACAATAAAGGTACAATGAGATACCTACAGTAAGATGGAGTGAAGTAGCTACTTACAAAATTAAAAAGGCCTCATCTATACTTTATATCTTTCATTGTATTTTGTACATTTATTTGCACCTGAATAATTTGAAAAACTAAATATTCAGCCGCGATTCCAGCTAATTTCAAAGTGGGGTGCAAGATTGATAATTTTTCCGACAAAAACGTTTATTGAACAATTAACACATGGTATTCAGAAATAGTACAATAGAGGTATTACTGGGTATTTTACACTAAGTCAAGTTAATGCGTATAGTAATGAATGAAAAGTCAAAACATAAATATTGTTTGCTAAAATAATATTAAATTAAAAATTGTTTTTAAATTGTCTGACTCGTCTGACTAATCACTGCCTAGGCTTATCTCTATGGAATATAAAAATGTGTCGGGGTGTGGACATTGAGTGCTGGTTAAGTAAATTATAATATTACCAGTTTGGTTAATTTCTCACAAAAAAATAAAATTACCAACAACAACAAAATTCCGATAATATTATCAATTTTCCGACAAATAATATATTTCCGACAGAGTTTTCTTGAGGAGGGTGCAGCTGCACCTACAACCCCCCCCCCTCCCTGGAATCGCGCCTGATATTAATTTTACTTAATAATGAAAAATGTACCAAGATAGCATGTCTGGATTAGCAGTTTTGTACTATACCTAATTCCTGCGCATTATATTATGTACAAGTAGTAGCTATCAAATAAATTAATTATTTCAATTAGATAGCTTTTTTTACCTCGGCTTTTATGCTGTTGTTTTTTTGTCATATGTTTTCTATTACACCATAACAGTTTGTCTGCCATACTTATATCTTTAAAAACTGAGCCTGTATATTTATTTTACTCATGTATGTATTATTGAAGTTTACGTCTGTGTTCCACATAGGGTTTTGACAAAAAATGTCATCAGAAAATTTATTGTAAAGATATTCTGAAACATTCTTGGACAATAACTCTACAGAGGAGGATGAAGGAATTTTGTTCAAGAATTGTGGACCAAATTTCTGTCGACATACTCGTACAGATACATACATTATGTAAAATATAGGTACGAGGTACCGAATAATCTAAACTCGATTTCTAGCTTCAAGACCAACACTATATATTTATCATGCTACCATAAAAGATTAGACCTCTCAAATTTCTTTCATGTACACATATATTTGTTGTTCCTAAACTTTGTATATTTTTATGTTTTCATTTTTAAATTGTTTATTTTAATCAGGTATAAAATTATTTTGCTGTATATATAAATATAAAAGCTACCGAAGTATGTTTTTTTATATTCAATAAAAATAAATGTTATTCAATTTTATCATTCTAAAATTGTGCGACGGCTAAGGTTTGTAGTTGTAATAATATTTAGTAGCTACCCCATCTCTGCATATCACATTTAAATACACAAAGTACGCAGTTTCAAATTTAGTAAAAAAAAAGAAGGCATATTATCATACCTAGCTATCCATTAAGGGGAATAAAAATTGCGTTTGGTGGACGATGTGACCAACATGACAAATAAATATATTGACTTATAATCGACAAATAATGGAGTGGAACCGCAGTCTATTAAAGCGCAGGGATTTTACCTGTAGTTTAAAAGGAATTTGTTTCATAAAGGTATTTATAAATGTTATGGGATTATTTTCAAATGAAATAAGAGCAACTATTGGCCTTTTATGTCATTACTTTTTCCATGTATAGCTGGGCACGACACTAATTAGATAATTAGCCTCGACTTCGCCTAAAGAGGTTTGTCGTGTTTAGGGGATTTAAGAATGAATACTTTCACAATTCCATGTGGCTACATGCAGTTAAATAAGTACCCCACATTTACCTTTTCGTATTAGGCTTATAGCGCAGTCAGAATAATAAATGCGAACTAAAGAGCTTGTCACATTACGTGGATTATCTACATAGCTTGTGTTGATAGGATGCCTTTGGGTTATTTTAAGCTAAACAAACATTATTTTAATTCACTAGCTGTATTATGACAGGCTTATGTGTCTTTTAGAATCTCACAGTTATCATTTTGCCAACTCTTGGTCGAGATTAAGAAATAGGTATTGACCACTCAAATATTGCGATAAAAATGTGGTCATTTATTTTAAGAAAATTGCAATCAATAACTAGATAATCCCATAATATTCTTTATGATTCAATAAAAATAAAATAACCAGTTTTGACTCAGCACAATTTTGGCACGAAACAAAATAAATGATATTGTTAAAGAAATAGATAACAAGCTGCTGTGGGATTGATCGGCAAATATAAAAATATGTAGATCTGTATTACAGAGCAGAAAAATAAGAAAAATTGGAAATTTCATTAACTACTTAATGGTTTGTTAAGATCTAGATAGATTTTTTTACTTTTTTGTCATCATTTTTCGACCACCAAATGCCGAATATTGCAGCAATTTTGAACGGGAATGCAATATTTATTCGAATTAACAATTCATTTAAATATTTGAATGATCAGTTCATCCCATCACCAATGTTTCCAATCATATTTTGTTTGAACATCATATGTAATATGTCAAAAATTCGAATTTTATTTACTTGACTGATGATTACCCTGAAATATCGGGAATGAAAGATGTTAGTCATCCAATTGTCTCATTCATTATTTTTTAGTCATTTTAAAACCACTTAAAAAACTGAATTATAGCTGGTTTTGACTGACTAATTTTTGTAGTCCAGGCAAACTAAGATTGAACCCGAAACTAATTGACACAATATAAGTTTAACTGGAACATTTCAAATATGATTTAGAGCGTTTTTAAAATAAAATCCCTTGGAATCCTGTGGTCTAACTTTTTTAAATTGTACTTTTAGCTGCAACGGTAATAAAAAGTGAGATTATTTTTTTAAATCTAATAAAATACATATAAAATATTTTATATACTAATATGATTTTATAAATTGTTTGTCTGCTCAAATAAAATAAAATGACATCATGGAATTCGTGATATTGTCAATCAATATATTTATTCATTACCAAGAATAATCTTTCCGAATTTTTCAATCCGAGTACAATATGCAGTCAGATGAGTGATATGGTATTTTCTATAGGATGACTGGTCTAACAGATGACCGGATTATGTTTATGTAACAGATGACTGGATTATGATTATCTAACAGACGACCTGATTATAATTGTCTAACAGATGACCGGATTATGATTATCTAAACAGATTACCAAAGTATATTTTCTAACAAATGACTGGTTTAATAGATAATTGGATTCCCTTAGCTGTTGTACATTATACAGCCCCGTGCAAAAGTGTTGCCACACCTATTTTATAATGGCATTTTGATAGTTCATATTGCAATTTATTTTTAATAAATAGTACATTGATTTAATTAATTGCGATATTATTTTTCACATATTTAGAATATTTCTTGGCATCTATCAATATGGGTTGGTCCTGAAAAGGACCATTATCGCGTTCTCAAGAAGGGAAAAGGGTTTTAATACCTCTATGGTCTACCATGTGCTGCAACGACGGCTTCAATTCTCCTTGGCATTGATTCAATAAAATTGGGGAGAAGGGCCTCCGGAATCTCATTCAAACACGTTGAGTAGTCGCCCATAACTGCTCTAAACCATGTACTTGGACTGAATCAACTTCGCA
>JAUYWI010115995.1:0-10608 GCA_034780595.1 Parotoplana pacifica
TTATATATATTACGTACAGTGCATTAATAACTAGAAAATCCATGATTACAGTTTATAGATCAATATTTAATACTATATTGATAAAGCCTTTGGCCAAATATCTATTTAACATTATATTTTTGATGTTTTGTCCATTTTATTTTATCTAAAACTACAGTAGTGGGTTGTTAGCTCATCCGGCAACCTACATACAGTAGTGTATATTAAGATATGACAAGAAAGGTCACTTTTGGGACAGCTGATATTTGAAAACTATTTAATATGTTGATAAAATTCTTTTTTTATCGTGTAATACCTTCGACACTTAAGAAGTATGATAATTATCAACTTCATAACTATTGCAGTAGATTAGATATGAAGGTTCGAAAATCCCGAATTTCCTTAATATTATTATTATTATTATAGTTATTTTGATACAGCTACAATTAATTAAAATAGACAATATTAAATCATTAGCGATTAATATAAATAAGTAGTGTATTTTTATCAAAACATACATTGCTTTTGTTAATACTTTTATCACATTAATTGACCAGGACCTTCTTTGACAAAATACAACAATTCGGAAATCTTTTATATCTATGCAAATTTTCTATTTCTCTCATTCTAAGCTAATATAGCACTTTTCTTTTTCTTTTTTGTTTTGTTGCGAACATATTATTTTATAATTAGGCTTGACTGATCAGGCTTATTAAAAGAGCTGTTAGGGGATATCGTTAGCGAGAAATGTAAATAAGAAGTATATTTTTTATCAAAGCATACCTGTTTTTTATTATTATTTTTATCACTATAAGTTATTTTTCAAACAAAAAGCTCTGATGAATAAAGAGAGATTTAAAAATTAAAAATACTATTAGTCTTATTTCTAATGATAACATTTTCTTTTATTGAATAATAGTGGAGTTGTTTATTTTGTTTTTCATTTGATTAAAACGTAGAACCCAATAAAGGGTATTTTCAATTTTTTAGTTTTAAGTATTTAGTTGTTTTGTGTATTTACATTTAACTGTTTATCTCTTAATTTTAATTTAATTTTAATAGATTAGCTGAAGATTAAAGACTGTCTATTTTCCTAACTGATTGTTGATATATAGACATGTCAGGCCACAACCACTGTCATCTACTCCATAGTTGATTGGTCGGCGACTAATTGGGCCCGCCCGGTTTGTTGGGTGAGGTGTGAGTGGACAAGAACAATCACGGTATTGTTAAATTTAGAAACGAAAGAACTACATTAACAAGATCGATATCCAACTTAGAGATGTTGCGTCCAAGCAAGGCAGTTTGGACAACCGACTGTTCTACAGCTTCTGCTGGAAAGAGAACATAGATAAACTAATCTCTAAAGTTCGATTCCTTGAATGACAGAAATATTTACTAGACATATACACAGACAATAATTTATGCAGGAGGAATTAAAATGAAAGAAGAGTACCGTTTGTGTTCGATGAAGAAAAGAAATTTAAAAGGTTCTACCCAGAGCTCGAACACTTGACAATAACTTTTCAACCTCATGGGTGATCTAAATGTAAATGTGGGATGTTAGCACGAAGTTGAGATCGTGACCACAATCAGGCGACATACAAATGTGAAGTGAATTAAAAGAGTTTGAAAAGACCAAAAGCCATGCCAAAATTTTAGCCAGAATGCCATAAGAAAGAAGCAACAAGCCGGCCAAATGGAATATCTAGCAGTGAACAACAGATATTAATTTCACATTGCGGTACGTCATGATAAATATGAAGTGCTCAAAACTTCAACAACGGTCAAGCATAGCACCCAGCTTACAATTTTTTTTGGAAGAAAGAAATCTAGCGCAAGGAAACAATGAAGGTGTGCAAATAATGAAATCAAATACTATTTATTGACAATCTGCGATGGTACACAAATGAACGACTTATTGGACGAATATTGGCCGGATGAATGTATAAGTGTACAGCGTAGGACAAAAATATTAAAAGCATTTGAAGATTGGAGACGGGACAGCTTTGACAGAAAGGAGGGTATTGGAAAACGTTACATTGATGCTCGTCTAGAAAATGTTGTCAATGTGAGAAGAGTTATGTGGATCGGTGATCTACTATACATTTCCCTTACAGTGGTGGTTAATGCCTGAAGAGGTGTATCTTTTTTGGAGCCACATAAAATGGGTTCAACATACCCCGACAAAAGCCAATAAAATGATTCGTATAGACCGGTGTGAAGATATGCAGGTCACTTAAGCTTCTATAATAACAACTTAGTGATAATTGTCAAGACATCTTTTATTTCTGTCATCTTGCCTACGTAGGGCGATTGAAAACTGGCTGGGTGAGATTATTGCAAGTGATGAACCAGTAGGGTACATAACTCGACGTTCAACAATGGAAAAAGGATATAGCAATAGTCGCTGTTTCTCAAAATGTTGCAACTAAATGAATCTGTAAAGGCCAAAAGATACATTGTGGTCTTGACAAGTATTTTAGATAAAAAACAAGAAATATAAGGTTAAATGCAAAAACACTAAAGTCAGAATAAAATTTAAATACATAAGGATAAAGAAACTTGCCACAAATACAAGAACTGTGATTGAAGAACCAAAATACCAAGAATTGAGGAATGTATTTTAAATTATTAGAAAAATTATTTTGGAATAGCTACAATTAATTAAAATTGACAGTATTATTTCACTACCGAGTAATATAAATAAGTATTATACATATTTTTTTTATGAAAACATACATGTGGTTTTGTTAATACTTTTATCACATTAATGACCAGGACCTTCTTTGACAAAATACAACAATTGGGAAATATTATATCTCTATGTATACATATTTTCTATTTCTCTCATCCTATGCTAATATAGCACTTTTTTTTTCTTTTACATTTTGATACGAACATATCATTTTATGATTGGGCTTATTAAAAACAGCTGTTCAAGGATATCGTTAGCGAGTATATTTTATCAAAGCATACCTCTTTTTTATTCTTATTCTTATCACGATAAATTGTTTTTCAAACGAAAAGCTCAGATGAATAAAGAGAGACATAAAAATTAAAAATACTATTAGTCATTTTTCTAATGATGATATTTTCTTCTGTTGAATAATAGTGGACTTGTTTATTTTGTTTTTCATTTGATTAAAACGTAGAACCGAAAAGGGGGTATTTTCAATTTTTTAGTTTTAAGTATTTAGTTATAATTATTATGAATTTTCATTTAAGTGTTTATCTCTCAATTTTAATTTAATTTTAATAAAATCTGTAATGTGTTAGGTGAAAATTAAAGAGTCTGTGGGCTCCTTTGTTCTAGAGAAGAGCATCAAACACGTCAATACATAGACCAAATGGGTCACGATCAGGTTTACGAACCATTCAAGAAACCTGTGCACATGGAAAAGAAGACCATGTACAAAGTCAGATCGACTACATCATAATTAACAGAAGTTTCGAGACAATCTAATATTCGAACAGCATGACTGGTGCACACATCGGGAGTGACCATAATCAGGCGACATACAAATGTGAAGTGAATCAAAGGAGCTTGAAAATTCACAAAGCCATGCCAAAATGATTGCCAGAATGCCATAAGAAAGAAGCAACAAGCCGGCCATATGCAGTAGTTAACAGTGAACAATAGATATTAATTTCACGTTGCTGAACGTCATGATAAATGTGCCCAATACGGTCAAGCATAGCAGCCCAGCTTACAATTGATATATTGGAACAAAGAAATCTAGCGAAGGGAAACAATGAAGAAACATACGCTTCACTGGACAAGTACCTCAAGAAAGAATAATGAAGAGAAATGACAGGAAAATCAATGCAAATAAATTGAGAGTCATTTTGACAAAGCAAAGGTGTAAAAAATATAGGAGTTAACAAAACCAAAAATAGGTTTTTCAAGTGGATGCATCCTGGAGCGAGATAGTAGGAATATGTTGGAGGTGTACGATGCTCAGAATTCATTGAGAAACTTTTCAGAGATGAACCATAAAAATTGGTTGGTAGTCTTCCCATTGAGAAATCTGCTGTTAAGGCAAATATCCGCCAGAAAAAATCAGGCAAGTCAAGTTGGCCAGATGCAAATGTCATCGACATGAAAAGAGTCTTAGATGAATATGGAATTGAGAATACAAAGGACCTGTCGCTATGGATATCCATGCGGGGCAATTGAAACCCGACCGTAAGCCAGGTTATGCAGATAAAAATATAATAAAAGTTTAAAGTTTGGAGCATGCAATGTGAGAATTCTTTAGCATCTAAAAAAACTGGAAAACCTTAGAACTGAGATGACACGGATAGAGGTGAACATTATGCGATACGCAGTGTCTTGATGGGGCAATTTCACGAGCGATCGGCACACGAAAATGGATGCAGGAGATGAAAAACATTAAAAAGTGGTAGCGTTATTGTTCTGTAAGGACAAGGTAACGGCGTATGCTCCAACTTGATAAGATGACTGAAAGGATGAAAATCACAAGCAAGCTAACAAACATATGAGTAAAAGAATCCATCTAAGAAGAGAAGACTACTGTATGCTGGCACAGTTCAGATGCGGAGATAATAAGTGGGTTGGTAAACGTAGATTGAATGTCAATATCACACACGAATGCATATGGTACGGCCAAAATGAAAGGGTAGAACTGCACGGCCCTGAATGCTAAAAGAAAGCAGCATAACATCAATCTTATTAGGGACCTCGACAATATCCAAAAGGCCAAGATTATCCTCCTTTTTATGCACAAGATTACCCAGCAGTGAACCTTCCGTTGTAGGAAATGAAAAATAACCAATGATATAAACATAAAAGTAGGATGTTAATAGGAAGCAGATATCGTAGGATCATTTGGTCTAGAAAAAGGAAACAAATCGGGCAACATATGGCTTTAATTGCTTTCATGAAAGCGCTTCAAAAGGTTAAAGATTATCGGCTATGTCAGAGCTGCTGGCCATTAATGGAAAATACCATTGGTTCATGTGGAACATGTATTGGGACCAAACTGCAGGTGTACGTACAACTAGTGAAATGCGAATTTTTACCCAGATAAAGCGTGGAGTCCGTCAAGGCTGCATCTCTTTAACACACTTGTTTAATTGGTCGGACAAGATGGTCTAACGTCACTTTGAAGAAATGTCCGATTAATGATAACATGATAAACAACCCTAGATATGCAGATAACACGATATTGATGGGAGTTGATATCAGTACAGAATAGGGTTAAACATCAGCTCGGATAAAAACCTTCTGCATGATCATGAGAGGAACAATAGAGGAAGATATCAAACAAATCGCAAGTTTCAATTACTTCGGAAGTAATTTTACAAATGATGGTGGGTTCGACTTTCAGATACGGATACGAAGTGGTATGGTTAAGAGCACGTTCTGGAAGTTGGATTACATCTTGCAACAAATACATTATCTTTGTTAAACGACGTTTGCTAATGATCCAAAACTACGAAACAGATATCTGGACAAGGACCAAGCCAGATGACTGCCGTTTCCCAGCTGGTTCCCCATGGCATGATCATGCCATATATTTCACATGAGACAAATGAAAGTATTTTACATAGGCTACAGACAAAGAGTTTACTGATTCATAAAATAAAACCAGACAAACAGGTTTTTTGCACATGTCATAAGTAATTGTGGCATTGAGTCTTTGATTGTAACTGGCATCATTATTGGTAGCAGAGGTATGTATCAACCTCAATGATCATTATTAGTATTCTAAAGCAGTGGATTCATTCAGAAAAGAGAAATGTCGAGGAGATAAGGATGACTATGGAGAGCAATATTTGGCGAACCATAATCTCCAGCGCTCGGATTTAGAAGAGATGATGATGATGATGATTTGTTAAGAGCAACTTCAGATCAAAATTAATTTCCTCAGTTTTCTAATTCCTTGTAAACATCAGCTACTAAAACAATTGTCTGCTCTGTGAATAAGTTTGCTTCATATTTTTCAAATAAATATTGTCCCCAAAATAATATCGCTAAAATCCATTTTGGAAATACATATCATATGGTATTTTTTTTACCACAATTCTATAATGTGTTGTATTTGTACACTCATAGAATTTTATTGATATAATTTGAAATATCAACTGTTTAAATAGTAACAACTGGCATGGTTGTCATGTAATATTGGCACACGTAGCAACCATAAATATCACAACGAATGTTTACTGCTCGGCCCAAAAATTACTTTAGCTGCCACATTTCTTTTAAATCGGTAATGTTTAGAATATATACATCGGTGATAAAAAAGCGACTGTAAAGATGAAGAACGAAAATATACAAAATAAGAAAAATACCCATTTTATGATATGGAACATTCTTGGTAAAATTTGGCAGCCTTATTTTCCATCGTTCGCAGTGTCAACCAATTATGCAATTTGAACGTTATAAATCATTTCAGGCTATAATAAGAAGCCATTTTCAAGGAACCTATATAGACCATTATACAAGGCTTGAACCGTCGTAGAGATAACACAACTTTTTAGAATGTTGAGTGTGTGATTTCATTCATCATATGTAAACAATATCATTGTCAGCCTCAGATATTCCGCCTTCTGAAGATTGTTTTTCAACCAAAATAGTAAAATACGGCCAATGATTTTTCCAATGTTAAATCAATAACATTATCTTTTTTATTTACCAACACTGATACCTTAAACTATTTCGATAAAACTTTGCTGACAGCTCAGGTATCAAATAAATTAAGATCCTAAGAGGCATATAATTCGGTTTCTGTTTTGTTGATACAGTTTTGTAACCTCTGTGTACCTAGGTGTTAAACATTACATTTGCTCTATCTATTTAGATTCAGTAGTTACAGTCCATTCATTAAACACATATCCTTCAAAAATGATAATGTACTTGTTTAATGAATGTGTCTACAATTTATATAATTACTGTTGTTGATATTAGAAATAATTTAAAAAATTGCCTGTTTTCATTAACAAAACTAATTATGTGTTTTTTTAAATATCTGTATTTGTAAATGAGTTACTTCCGAGTAGTATCGTATTTCATCGCTTACATTAATATTCTTCAGAATTATCTACTCCATGTAGCAGTGCTACATATGACTTCAATACATTTGATGTTGTAAACATAACGTCTCCAATTGGTTCAAGCTGCACTTACAATATAATCATTCCATCTGGATTTCAAGCAGTGATACAAATCTTTGGACACTTTGCTGCAGGACCTTGCAACAGCAACTACCTTCAAGTTGGTACGTAATCATTTTCAACTTTGCATTTGATGCCTAATTATTCGATAGCCATTAAGGTCATAAAATTTTGCAATCAAAGATAGTACAGATGTTCACCGAATAGGCTAAATATATTTCATCAACGTTTTAGAGAGTATTTGAATACAGATATCAGCTAAAAAGTAGTAACGTTGATTTAGGACTAATTTTAGCAAAAAATTGTTGTAAATGGAATTAGTTTATTTTTCTCTCCACTATTCCTCCAGGTACACAAAAACACTGCTCTAGACCTTCTGAACCAATAGTACTCCCATCGGGGAGAACAAGGCTTGTGTTTGCATCTGATATTAGCAGACCTGGATTCTTTGGTTCGAATACAACTATCACAAAAAGTAAGGAATATAATCTTAGTTTAAATGACGGAGGTATATTTGGCGTTGTGGCCTGAGCTATGGGATCTGAGCCAGTATTATACATCTCAATATTGTGTACATTATTATGTAATATAGAAATCGTTTGTGTATATTCAATAGAAACTAGTTTTTGGGAGTAGAAGTTAACTAATGTATATTATTTATTTACTTTATTAATCAGCAACACAATAATTAATATCTCAACATTTAATTTAAATGAAGTTGAAAACACATCCTAAAGAGGGTATTCTTTAATAATGGCATCTCACCCGGGACCGATAGGAGGGGGGTTCAATATGTTTGCGCAATTGATATCAAAACAAAATGCTATCCATAGAATTAGTATAAATTTTAAACCACATAAATATCTAACATTTTACTGAAAATTTCAAATCAATATAGCTTCAGAATATTGAAAATTGAAGTAAAAATAATATTGTAAAATTGAGTCCAAAGATGAGTTTATTGAAAAATTAAAGAAATTTTTAATAGTTTACACATAACATTACAGTTATTTACATATTTAGAACTTCTCGAAATATTTTCCATCACAGTCAATGCATTTGTACATCCGTTCACACCACTTTTTGAAGCAAAATGTCCAATCTTAGTCCAAATACTGGTCTTGTCGATGCTGAAAAGCAACCACAGCTTCTTGTGGGTTGTCGAAGCTAATAACTCTGAGTGATTTCTTCACAAGGGGGAAGATAAAGAAGTCACAGCAAGCCAAGTGTGGACTGTATGGAGGGTGTGACATCAATTGGATATTGTTGTCATTCAACCAAAATATGGTCTATTGTGCTCTGTGTGCTGGAGCATTGTCGTGGTGGAGAACGACTGGAGCTGGGAAGTGTTTGGTAGCTGCTCCACTCTGTGGTGTACCAGTGTGCAATAAAAGTTCACTGAATGTCGACAGGAACAGTGATGACATATCCTGTTGAAGGAAAAGCAATTATGACCACCATTTACTTGTTTATGAACCAGCTTCAAGGGAGGTGGTGTGCCAAATGTTTTCCACTGAGATAATTGGTGTTTGCTCTCCGGGTTATAGCAATAGACCCACGTTTCATCACTAGTAATTATGTTGCCAAGTGTTCGAAGATTGCCACGTCGATATCTAGTCAACATTGATCGACACCATTGAACTCTGGCTACCAGCTGCTCATTTGTCAGCAAATGTGGGACCAAGCGTGCGGACACTCTCCGCATGTTCAAACGATTGTGTAAAATGTCCCAAGTACTGCCAATAGAGATTCAAACAATCCCAGCCATCATCCTAATGCTGATGTGTCCATCTTCGTTCACTAATTGGGCTACTGCGTGTTCTTGGACCACTGTTGTTGCTGATGTTGGTCATCCAGGAAGGTCTTTGTTGCTCAAGGTCGTGCCACAGCAAAACTGCTGGATCCATTTGCACACCATGGTATTCGCAGGTGCATTATCTCCAAGGGCAATGTAGAGCCTCCATAAACTTTATTGTGGACTTAAACCTACTTTGAAATCATAAAAAATCATATTACACAGATGTTCAGTTTCCAAATTCATGTTTATCTTAACCCTAAGATGTGTAAAATGGGTCCCCGTGAGCCATCAACTACAATTTTCAAAACATTTCGGAATTGTAAATATATTTTGTCTTTGAAATTACAATTAATCCTCCTTCATGAGGAGGAAACACCGAACATGCATAAATTTACTATATACAACTAACGTACACATAAAACAACAAATCAAGATGAGTACCCGGGAACCCATTTTGCCTAAATTGATTATTATTCGGCTATCCAATGACAAATCAATTTGATATTAGATTTTAATTGTAATATCTAGGTACACAGAATAAATTATAGAGATGTTGTTAGTCAGATACACATCCTTACTAACAATGAAATTGCTGACATCCACTAAATTAGTCATTTCTCTCTAGCCTTTCTACTTTAGCAGTTAGACAGTAATGTAATAGAGAAAGAGAGAGATACACTCGATCTCTATCTAACTTTCTGCTAGATTTAAAAAAAACATCTGTATATTAGATACTCACGTCAGTTAATATTACAGTAATTAAAAAATGACGGTGGAAATTTAATATATATTTGTTTTATTATATTAGCAATGCAATGAGTGATATCAAAATATTCAAGTTAGTTAAAGCTGATTAAAAGTTTGACTTTGTTGAAGAAATAACTCCAAAAGAGAGTACAGAAAAACGTCATTTTGTTGAACGGAAACAAATGACTAATCGGATTATTTAATACTCGCATCTAGATCCGGCATTGCAGAGAGTATCCACTGAAACATTTTGAATGTGTGCACGGGTGATTTTAGAACTACTGAAAATATTGCTTTGCAGAATTCAAATCCATAATTATTTCCTTGATATATTTCGGGTTAGATACTACTTTTATAGAAGTATGCAAATAAAATTAACAGTATTTTTAGAATAACAAAATTATTTTAATTTTAAACCCTTGATAAATAAATATTTCATATAAAACTCTATACAAGTTGATACAAAAAACACGTTTTCTTTTTTAGTAAAAAAAAATTACTATAAAACTGAAAACAAATTTGATAAAATATTATGGTTAATAAATACACAAAATAAACACGGAATGGGTATTCTAAGATGAGTGGTTGATCCAAAACGTTCACAGAAAGACAAATGTTTACTTAATTTCTGTTAAAATAAATAGCCACAAGTAAGTAAGTAAGGGTGAATTGGAATCAATAGCTTTACAAGGAACAATAATAGAGTAATAATTGTTTTGTATTGAGAATCATTTTTTTTCTTAGTTCTATTTGTCTAGCATTTGATGCTAGTGTTTCATACTTGTAATACTTGCTGCTTCATCTATTTTAGCCCTTTTCGGGAGTATATTTAAGAATTTCTCTAATTATTTCCCACGAAGCTTAGAGCAAGTTCACGATAAAAGGCTTTTTTTAATGTTTGTCTGTTTTAGTTATTGTCTTTCGTATTTTGGGCGGGAATC
>JAUYWI010116006.1:0-10607 GCA_034780595.1 Parotoplana pacifica
CCCTTCCAGTTCCAAGGGAAAATGCATAAAAAAGTTAGCGAATTCAGTACTCTCAACGTCTGTTTCTCTAAATAATGATAAAATATACTACAATTTACATGGGTTAATAATTATTCTTTCTGATACTAAACATATTTTTGTATCATTCTGCGTGTGTGTGGTGAGGAAACAAAAGCACACTTCTGCTTTTTTTTGGGGTGTGGGCAAAAAATCGTTAATGTATGCGGACGTACTTTGTGAATAATCCATAATACAGATTACCTTTTTACCATAAGTTCTTTGACTGAAACAATAATGTACTTACCGAATTTTGATGGTCCATATTTGTCCAATGACGTGCCGTTGCCCTGCGGTTCTGGTTAACGTTCCCAGCGGAATGGAACCCACAACTAGTAATTGTATACAGTTGCTTCTTTTCAAAACTTGCAAAGGTATCTTTGGCCAATGCTGGCAACTAGTGCATGACGAATAATTGCAATATTTCGTTATGGAAAATTCTGCTGTTCTCCAAAAATAATTTATCAATTTATAGAAATTTCACTAGTTCATACTACTAGAAATAATCAGTTTCAGTACAATTCCAATAATTACAAAAAATAAAATATCCTAGTCAAATTAGTATTTTTGTGGTTATAAATATTTAAGAAGGGTCTACCGATTTGCATGTTTTAAGAAATATTTCCAGAACTAATGAAAATGTAGAAAAACCTGCGGTAAGCATTTAGCCTTTTTGCAAAAAAAAAAAAGCTGTACAGATGATAAGTGAAGAAGTTGGTTAGTTGTTTGCCTATGATTTTTTGACAAAATATATGTTTTCTCTAAATAAAGAAAAAGAGAAATTCAATATTGAATAGTCATATATTTTTTAATACAAAATAGTTCATGTGTATCTGATTTAATTAACATACGAGGGTAGTTCAAAAAGTTACAAACAAAACGTTCATAAAAGCTAATCGCTGACTCTAGCAATGAAGGGGCCAAATAGCACATGTGCTAACGAGAAATAGGTAGCAAGATCAATAAAAGAAAATACGTCAGTATTTGAAAGAGTCACCACAATGCCTCACTGATACGCATCTAGCTAGGAGCATTACTGATTTTTTTTACCATATTCGAAAAGAAAATTTAATTGCAAATTCTTTTGAAAAAATGGAAAATAAATCCATATAAAATATGCAGATTTCAGTGTAGTGCATAAAGAAATAATGCCTACAAAACCATAGAAATCTTTCATAAAAATATGCAATAGGTCACAGATGATTTAATGCATAAATAGCCCTTTTCATTAGTAATGGGAAACCCGGGAAGCTGTTGATCTACCCTTGTATGTACGAATATTTCAGGTATTATGCGCTTATATAAAAAAGAGATATATAACATGAACCAAAGATAATAAAATTAATACCATGGGAACGGGAAACACACAGAAACGTGATAAAATCTGTTTTACACAGCTTGTTTGATAAAACGAGGGCAAAATGCCCTACCAAAACACCTGAGAATCAGCATAACAGCTGTAAAAAATAAAAACTAAACAGGAATTTCCTATATTATATGGTAACAATCCATATACAAATACGTTATGCAAGAGCTGTTAGCAATAATGACATTTGTACGGGATGGTCCGGGAATGACGCCCATTGAGTAAATTATATAAAAGTTAAGTATTATCGGAACATTATGTATCGATATAGCCACACCTGTATATAGGGATAAGCATTAATAAACAATCGAATGTTTAATTATCCGTACATCATGAATATTGCCTCACCTGACCACCATATCCGATCAACAAGAGGCACCACGATCGCTCTTTTCAAATGTTGCTACGGGGGTGGGTGTACCAGATCTTACTGCATCACATACTGAGCCAGTCTTGCATTTCGACCTAGGACTTCACAGATGTCAACAAGCTTGGATATGTAGCGACTTGTTTCGGTTACATTGTCATCAATTTATGATTAAACTAAATTGCTGTAATCCTTTGTTCTTGGGTTAGTCGAAAAGCCATTTTAGAGTTGTCAATGGTGTCAATTTATTAATTAGATACTCTAACAGTGAAGAAAATGGGGCGTAATTTCTGAACCACCCTGTTTAGCTCTTATAGTCAATGTTTACTGACAAAACAAAACTGAAAATTACCGATACAGACAACGTACCAAAAGAATTAAGAAAATTAACTGTCAATGGAGATGATCGAATTCAAGGTCTCAAATAAAAATTTCAAATGTCTCACAGCAGTTAAACTGAACTAAATTCAAAATATTTACGAATTGCCTTGATTGCGACTCGAACATTCTTGCTTCCCAAACAGCTCTACGATATCAAGAACTCAAAAACGTCTGAAAATTTGAAATTGAACAACACAGCACTAGTAACATACGAGCAAAGCTCTAGGAAGCAAAAACCAGGGGCTCGAATTCCAGCTTAGGTAATTCGAATATCTTCTAAAAATGTATTTCACAATTATAATTGTTTGTCTGGAGAAAAAAAATAACAAAGAGAAACACATCTTTGTACAGGTAAGGCCGGATAAAGATGGGAAATCTATACAACGTTTACAGGTGCCATAAAGAAACAATCCTCACAAATACGGATTAATTTTGAACCAAAATATGTCAGTCATACGGAGAATGAAATATTTTTCTATGTATAAACTATATTCAAGATAATGAAACAAACTAAGTACAAATGTTCTGCTTAGATAAATCACTTACTTCCTGCGAAGAGTCATTTTGTCACGCGATCACATCCAAAACTTGCTTTCACTAAAAAACACTAAATTTTTGGTGAACGAACCTGTAAATTTAGTGGCTCAGACATTTGAAAAATATACTCTGCGAATGGCAAGTAGTGAACTCAGTCTGAATCAATCAGATCAATTACTTCTGGCGATTGTGACCGACTAGTTATGGAAAGAGAACCATTTATCAGTCGGTTAGTCGATTCAGGTGAGGCACTAAGCGAAATGGAAGTGATAGGTTTGCGGGAAACTGTGATAGAAGAATTAGAACCTTGTGGCAGTACAATGGTCTTCTTGGGCAGGTTGTTAAAATCTACACGGAGACGTCGTATTTGATTTCTCTGAATAATAGTTGGTAAAGGAGGTGCCATAGAAGGAGTCATAATAAATGCTGGAGGTTTGGCTGAAGCCACTATCCTAGACTGAATTGACTGTTGCCAAGATGTGTCCGAAAGATGCTTGAGTACGACCATTTTGGTTGGCAGTTGAGGAACTTCACTGGATTTTGTTACGGTTGGTGATAAGGTAGCTTGTTTACTTTCACCAGCATTGTGTGTTAGTTGCGGCGAACTGTTGGAATTATCAACAACGACAGGGGTATGGAATTTGTTTTTGATCTGTGTTTTTAAACGATTAATTCTTTTACACATATCACAATTACCACAAGTCTCTTCGTGTAATACGTGTGATGTTGATATACCAGACTCAGACATTGTAGAGTCAGCTTCCTGAGGTGGACTGGTGACTGCTTTCGAAGGCCCAGTAGTACTGGATACACTGCTCGGACCAGACACACAAACAGAATAATTTCGCGGTACATTACGAATAGAATCTGTCGATGAGACTTCTTGAGGACTTCTGATAGATTTAAATTGATCTGCTGCAGTCATGGCTTCATGTACGAGTGTCAACTTAGTATTAAAGATGGCTTCAGATAAGAGCACATTCTCAGTAATATCGGACAAACATTTGCGAATGTAAAAGAGCCGCGTACGAAGTGCACCCATAGCAAAATCATTTTGAATATCAGTCAATGTAATCTGGCCACAATAGCGAACTGTTTCCTCAGCAGAAGCCAGGTAGCTTTTGAGCAAAGACATGTGGGTAGGTATAAAGGAGTTTATCAACTCCTGTAGCTGAACAAAAGACGATGAATTATTGGATTTTTGTATCCAAATTAACTGAACAAAAGACTTTTTGAGAGTAATAATCGTTTGTCGAACACAATCAAAAAAATCGCCCAAAGAACTTAAAAACCGTTTCTTCAGAAAGTTCAAACTATCGCTAGACTGTCCAATAAATCCACGAATATAGTTACAAACACCAACATACAAACGAGAGGCTCTCTTGAAGTTAGCAGATATTTTAAATTTGACGTTATTGGAATTGTTGAACATAAGCTGCACTTTTTCTTCAGATGAGCATTCTTTGAAATTGGATATAGGATCAAAAATACTGGTTAAAGAGGGATCATCGAAAACTGAAGATGGTAGACTTTGTGGGAGCCTGACACTAGACGAGATGTCCAATACATCATCAGAATCAAGACACGGCATTGTATCATCAGAACTGTAACCAGACTGTGTATCATCACTGTCAGCGGCACCAATGACATAACTGTGATCCTTCTGAGCACTTCGAGCGACCTTCTTAATGCACAATTTCAGGGGGGCTGTCGGGAAGCACTTTATGCTTTTAGCATCCGACTTTTGAAGTTTCTTCTCTTGCCTTGATGGATTGCTAGACTTCTTTTCTTGCTTAGTTGGAGTTGTAGTGGATGTCTTCTTGGGAGAAGTGTACTGCAGATGGTCAATGTCGACTGATTGTACAGGAGTGTCTCTACGTTTAGCAGGAGATTCATGCGGAGTTCCAGTTTTATGTGCTGGAGATAACAACTTCTGTGATATTGCAGTTCTGACATTGGGAGATTTAAAGTCCTGTGACGCAACAGGTGTCTTCTTTGCACTGTTGTCAAGCAGCTTCATTGTAGCACTATCAAAGTCGGCTAAAATCTGCTCTTCGAAATTGGCCTCTTCAGCAGTTACTGCCAGTCGACTGGCCTGCAAGATATCTCGCAGCCGATCATCGTGTTCACACAGAAGAAAGTCGCACGGGGCAGGGAAACTGCGCTGCAATAAAATGTCCAGACTATCGATTGTATCCAGGTCAGGGACGAACCGCTCACAGATGTCTCCGTAGTTGGACTTTATCAATGTCACGCGAGAACTATACCGATTGAGAAAGCTCGTATAGGTGAGGTCAAGGACAACAGCCACATCGCGCGCAACGACATAGTTCATGTACCTGCAATATGAGAAAAGACACGAGTTAAAATACTTCCTCATTTTATCCAAACTACTTAATGTGATATTCTACCTAGATATCAGAACTAACTTCTACATCAGAGTTACCAACTTACACTTTAGCATTTTGTTTGCAACGTAAGGTAAACACTGCTGGAATGTGATGTTTCCGCGTGTCAAATTGATAATCTACAATAAAAAACCACAACAATCCAAAAACAAACATTCAATAACACCAATTAAATTAAACCTATCTTATAATAAACAATATAAGTCAGGATTCATAGTCAGTTTCTTTTCAAACAATCAAAGGTTAGTAAATAATTACATGCACAAGCCATACATTTTCTACTCAGCATTACAATAAAAATGTAAATATAAGAGCATTTGTCTTACTTCTTGTGGTACTGCCAGACAAAATGTTGGCCAGATAGTTAGAAATGCGCACATTAGAAGAGAGAGAGAGTGTAGATTGGCCCGTATAAATAGGATAGTCAGGAAAAGCTCCACCATCCACCAGAACCTGTACAATTTCAAACGAGGCGTTGTTGCTCAGAGCGTCATGAAGAGGACGACGACCTTGGTCAAGACAGGCGGCATTGGCATCTGCTCCCGCATCAAGAAGAATTCGAGCGACGTCCACGCGGCCGTTGGAGGCCGCATAGTGAAGTGCAGACCGCCCTTGTTCATCGCGATCCTCCACCATTTGCGGAAAATGAGCCAAGCAGTAATTCGTAGATGCCTACAATTATATGACTTTTTGGTGAAAACCGTACGTTTTACTGTGTAAATGAAAAGCAAAGCATTATTTTAGGTAAGTAATAATATAATTAGCGGTCATGGTTAAAATTAAAAACAGACAACCATCGACAGGCTAAAGTTACATAATATTGTTAGCTAGACAAGAGTACATATAATTTTATAAACCATTATTTAAATTCAGAGAGTATTGATTACGTTCTCTGTTTTTTTTACTAATATGTACTCTTTTGTGGCTCAAAATTTTAGTCTATAAATATTACGTAATTTTAGGTTCACGCTGGTTATTTAATCGAAATCTCGGTTGCTAATTATATTGTCACTTACATTATTTAAATGTGGTTTTATTAATTAAGGACTTAAAAAAGCACACCTAAGCAGCTATAACTTTAGAGGGGGCATGCGCTTTACAAATATTTTCTTTTAATGTTACTCATTAGCTTGGTATAAAACAGCATTATGAACATTATTTCAAGACAACATAGAGTGCACTTTCATCATGCATTCTATCAGTGCATATTTTAATTCTACAGCGCAAATACTTTAATAAGTAGCATATATAAAGTAAGTTGATTTTTTGTTGTTGATCTTCCCCGGCTCGACAAAATCCTCGTTCATATACGCTGGACAGGTGGCCGATCCTCTGGATAAATTGTAGCACTTTTTTGTTGTTGTACAAGAACGCTGGTGCTGATCATCGGTGCGCTAAAGACATTTCGGTGTATGGCTTCATTCACAGCGTGAGCAGCTAATTAGTAGGTGTTTGGTGTCCTCTTCCTCAGGTATGAATTAAACCACAAACAGTATACTTCTTTAGGACGTAGATATTCTCAACTAATGAATTGTTAACTTACAAGATGGCCTGCCATGGCCGCCAAATGGAGTGGGAAACGTTTAAGGCCATTCTTCATACTATTGAGAGCCACTTGCACCTGAGGTAACAGTGCAGCAGGATGCTTCCCTATACCCATTGTGTCATTTGTGAGGCCGTGTAGTGGAGTGTATTCCAGTTCAACATCTGCATCGTCTTCGGTCACAGCAGCAGATTCCTTAGCCTCTAGACTCACTGCAGGGGCAACGTATTTCGTATAGTTCAAGTTGCAAACAGGCTTAGTGGGTTTTCTCCTACCTCCTAAAAATCATGTTTAAAAACGCCGTTAAAAAATCTATATGCTTGACAAAACATTGCGAAAAGTATTAAACAGAACATTAAAATACCACAAAAAAGATTCCAAGCGCAAATACCATAAAAAGTAGCTTATCTTACGTTTCTTACTGAAAATGTTAGCGTTCGCTTTCCTTCCAACTTTAGCTGAAAATAAAAATATCAAAAATATTTCAAAGACTGGTATTATTTTCTATTCAAGTTTACAAGTTGCAAATATAACGCGATCATTCATATGACAACTAAATAGAAATGGTATTTGGTTTATAAGTAAAATTTGTAAACATTTTCTTTTAAAATACAAATGATGGCTGAAGCTATCTAGGTACATCATTTGTAATGTTTCCAGTAGTAAATACACATTGAAAGTAACTAAATAAATATTATTACCCTTAGCTATTCTAGCAGAAGTCGCAATAGATTCCTAAAACATAAAAATAAATAATTTGATATTGGGTGATTTCAAGTTTTGTGTTAAACTTCAGCCAGTACTCAGGTCGTACCTGAACAAAATGTTTATTAAAATTGTAAAACATTCAAATTAGAATGACGCAGAATACACATTAATAATGACAGTCCAATGGGAAGATGCGGGAGCCTTTGAAATATTGACACAGCGAATGATTTCAAAACAAACCGAGTAACAATTGAATTGTCTATCAACATTTTCTTAATACTAATAAATACTGTACTGGGCTGAATACTTTTAGACCACCATGTATTAAACCAAAGTCTCATATCAAAGCCTCTTCACATAATTTTCTTCAAATCATGCAGTTTGACTATCTATTATTACGAATCCTTCCAAACAAAAGCTCATTAATATAATACTTTAGATCAATTTGGAATTAACTCCTAGAGGTTAGATTTAACATGAAAAGTTATATTAGTTCTGTTCTCTTGTGCTATTATTAGATCTTAAATAACGTTTTGGTACAATGTCTTATGTTAAGCAAGTTCATATCAAATTTTCTCAGGTGTAGATTTCAACACTTTACAGCTGGTTAAATTAACTCAGAATAACGATTTCAAATTTGTTATTGAAATGACATACTTGAAAATACCCATTGATTCGGACGCTATGCATTAAATTTTTGGTAGATTTAAATTAATAGTATAGCAGGAATTCCCAGTTATAATAATCTTTTTTTTAAATTAACTATTTAACCATTCTACACTATTGCTTTGCTAAATTTCCTACCATAATTGTTCTCATTTTCATTCTAATTTGTCAATGAACCCGTATAAGTTTACCTTCCAATCATACTTTGGTTTTAAATATTATATAGGTTTAATCACTTCTTGCCACCACAGCCTTTCAGTTGTGGTTCTTGGTTTTGTAAGCTGTTTAACCAATCTGTGAATGTTGAAAAACGGATACCCTGCCTCTTTTATGGAAACTACGATTTGATTAGTTATTTAAACTCAACAATAAATTGCCTTGCTAAATAGGGTACTAAACTAGACAACGCATTTCCAAACACACGTTGTCTAGTTCAATAACCTGTTTAGCAAGGCAATTTATTACTGAACTTAAATAACAAATCAATTCGTAGTCTCCATAACATTTTTTTCTAAAACTAATAGAAACCATACCAACTTACCATAGGCGTTAGCTTTCTCTTTCTCACAGCGCATGGCATCAGATTTTTGACTGCCGTAGCCAGCCTCTCAGCTCCCTCGCCTGGATTCTTGCAAATCTGATCGGAACTAGCATCAGACAACACTTCAGCTGACTGTTTGGGAACAGTGGAAATTCGTTGGATCAAACGCTAATAAGCAAATAAAAACCAAGATCTATAACATTATAGACAAAAAGATATATCAAACAACAAACTAAATTCAAGATCAAGTAGCAATTTAATGACTTTATTATCTAAAGCAAAATTGTCAGAAAAAACTTAATATGAAAGAGGGCATTGTGTGATTTCAAGTTCGGTGTTAAACTCAACCACAGCTATAATATTTAAACACCAAATTTGGGTAACTCAAATGTCACATATGATTTACTCCAACCGGAACTTAAAAAAGGATTACTGTTATGACATTTTTTAAATAGTTTTGGAAGCATTATTTATCATCTAATAACAATAACATAAGTAAGTAATACAAATTTTTGAGTTAATTCCAAATTGATTTCAAGGTTGGCGTTTAAAATCAATATATATTAATGAGGGGATTGTGTTTAGTAGGACAAAATGCATTATTTGAAGGACATTTTGTTTTTGAATGGGTGACTTTTTGCTTAAAATGTGTAGACATCAGCGAATCCCATTGGACGGGTAGCGGCACTTTCAAGAGCAATAGACACGCGGTAAGTTATGCAGAAAGTGAAAAACATGAAAAGGAAGTAGCCTCTGTTAGCCAGTTGTTTGATTGGTTAGTTACCGGTGTCAGAGAGTAATACTAATGAAATTCAACATCACATTATCCAAGTGTATGCTCCAACAGCCGAGGGTGAAGAAACGGAACTATAAAAGTCATATGGAGCTCCAACAAGCTAGGATGCTAACCAAATCACAAGAAGTTCTCATCATTGTGTGATCTAAATGCAAAAGTGGGATGTCAGCAGGAAGGTGATATTGTAGGCTCGTTTAGTTTAGAAGAAACGCACTGGGCAACACACAGGTCGAATAGTGTAAAGGTCAAGATCATGCCATCACAAACACGTGGTTTAAAAAGTAAATTATCCAATGAAGTTTGTGAAGATAGAAAAGCCAGGAACAAAAAAATCAGATCGGCTACATCACAATTAACAAGAGGTTTAGGAATGCAATCCAAGATTCGACGAGCATGTCATGAGTTACCAACTTGAACAAACCAAAAGCCATGTCAAAATTAAGACTAGAATGTCTTAAGGCAGGCATATGCTATACCAATGAGCAATAAATATAAAAATCTAATTGTTGAAGGTTAAGATGAATGGGAAATCTTCAAAACGGAGACGGCTCAGGAAATAGTGCCAAAGGGCCAAGCACAATAGTCTGACAGAAATATATTAAAAACGACATTTTAGAACAAATGGAAAAGGCAAAAGAGGCTAACAAATTGAGAATCTAAGTCATATTGACCTAGCAACAAAAGCGAAAATCTGTTCCTCAAATGGATGCAACCTGCAAGATATTTCAGCAAGATGGTCAGAGATGATAGAAGTCGAAGACCAACAATCCGGAAAAAACATGGATGATATTCCTCCCATTCTGAAATGGCAGCAGCTATATGTCAGAAAATATGTCAAGTGAGGCAAATAGGAGTCATCGAGAATTGAGAAGATCAGAGACACTGGAGGACCTGTCGATATTTATCTTCATTGAAACCCGGGGCAGTTAGGTGAAAATACATATGATGATCAATCTTCATGAGCCATATAACTAAACTTATAACACGGATAATTATGAGAGTCCGTTCTAAAATCACACCGCAAATCGTGCACCACAGTTTTGATTCGTAAAGCAATCTTTGGAGAACGTGCGAATTATGTCTAGAAAACTAAGTACAGGGGGGGGCAGAAGTAACCGTCGAACTTTAAAAACTCAAAAGTCAACATTTCCATTACTATAAAAAAAACATTTTATTTTAACTTATCTAGTACAGAAAACATAAAACAAACATGAAACAAACAAAATTACTGTCTATA
>JAUYWI010116017.1:0-10606 GCA_034780595.1 Parotoplana pacifica
ACGAGAGTGGCGAGCGAAGACAAGACCGACCCCTGAAATCTAAGGGATAAGGTCTCAAAGGTGAGCAAGGTGAGCATTGATCTTCAAAATTTGTGATTAAAGGCATCCTTAAAATTACTCATGGAGTGTACAAAAGATAAAATTTACTTTCTAATTGAATCTTTAAGGCGTTGCAACAAGAAGGCAACTGAAATCCATGATATTATAGATCAATCTTGGCCAGATGACTGCCTTAGTACTGTACGCATTCGCACTCTTTGTCGAGAATTTCGTGATCAAGAACGGACAAGCTTTGAACGTCAACCTGGTAGTGGTCTAAAGATAAGTGCAACTTGATGCGGTTAATGAAATGATTCAGGAAGATCCATGCATGACGCTTAGACAAATAGCAAATGCTCTAGACATCTCGCATACATTAGTTATTTTATAATATACACTTGTCGAACAAAAACGATCGTTTTTATGATATTAAATGCAATTACACATAAATCATAACTGTTGTTTCTGTTTTACAATCAGATTATATTAAAAAAATATCCGATATAAAGCATTCATTAAAAGCCAGAAGACGAAACAATACATTAAAGAAAGAATGAAATTTTATAATGGTCAGTAAAATACTATCCCACTTAGGACAGGTCTCCCCCCATCTATGTACTTTGTTTACTATCAACACCGGTAATTAACAAAACTACTCACCCTGTAATTTTAGCTTTCCATGAAATCAGAATATTTAATCGACAATTGAAAACAAATGGTAACTCAGTCAGGATACATCTCTTTAGTTTCATTAAAACATGGAGACCATTCTTCTTGACTTGATCCGGAACCTCGGATACTGTGTAGTCATCTGGGGTCGTTTTGGAAACGTAGAAGACAAATAAAATGGACAGAATTAATAACTGTTTCATGTCTAAAATGATGTTAGACTGTTGAATAAAAATCACATATTTATATATACCAAGATGAAAGAATATCTGCATATATAATAATATGACTATTATCATGCATAGATGGTGCAGCAGAATTGAATTATGAAAGCGACGTAAGTCAACTTTTTCTCAAAGTTAGTCCCCGTTATAATTTGAATTTTTGTTCCCTAAAAATGCACTTTTGACTTGTTTCATCACCTTTACTCCTTTTATGAAAAGCAGATGATACCCCACTTCCCAAAATCCAATACATTGAAAATTAATATTTTTGATGGTACGCATGGTGAAACTGTATAATATATGATACGTTAAAAGCGGAAAATCTGAAATCTTTATGGTTTAAATTGAACTAAATGTGGAGTAGCAATCAAGGTCGACGTCAAATAACGCAAAAGTAACCAGTCTTCAATACGTATTATTCAGGGACATACTATTCATTACATAGGTAAGTTATAAAAACTAATTTAAAAACAAAAATAAATCTAATTCGTATCTAAACAGATTCACAGAAAAAATAATTTGAAGAAATAGTTATTCAAACCATAAATATAAAATGAAAAATTTGTGAAGTACCTACATATTATGAAAAACAAAGTTTGTACGTCATTTAGTAATTATTAAGTACCTAGATATCATTGTCCCATAAAGACACGTTGCAATACTGAATTCAGATTTACATTATTAATTAGATCGGTTCCTTAATGAGCATATTATGTTTAGCATATATGAATTTGAAAACTGATTAATCACACTATAAATTGAAATGAGATATACGTTCAAGTTTTCTGTGTTCTCAAACTATGACCTTTTTTTACAATTAATGTCTTTATAAGATTATGACAATATATCTGAATTGTCTTTATGCAAATGATATGAAAAGCAAAAGTAATAGGGTATCTTATCCTATATATTTTTTAATTAATTTTGTTAGAAATAATCAGGATTTTACACAGGTTATTTGTGCCTTTTATTATTATTTTGTGAGATAAACTGGTAATCATTAATATTTCACAAAATTCAAAAAGCAATCTTTGTTACCAAAAAAAGATTACTTTTTTGGCGTTCTGAATAGCTGCCAAAACACAGATCTAAATATTTATTTTAGCATTGTCTTATTAATTTTATACCTAAATAAAATATATCATTTTTTAATTCATAAAAAAATAGGACTTTTTGCCTGAATACCTCATCAACTTGTTCAAATGTTGTTTGTAAAAATTAAAAGTTAACAGGGAAACGAAGGCGTTTAGTTCTGTTGCCCTGTTCAACTTTAGTTCCCATATGAACTTTTAATTAATAAACCGTTTTCTTTTTGAAATTGTTGCTATACGACCTCAATGTATAGCAACAAGGATTTTTTTACAAAATTTCCTATGTGAATTTTCCTTTAATAATTGTTGCTAGAAACAACAGAAAATGCAGAAAAATTGAAAATATTGACATCTAACACTACTAATTTTTATAATACAAATTTTAATTTTAATTTATTGATTTTTCAAAAACACAGTAGCATTTGTACTCTTCTCTAACAATGATTTCACTTGCTATGGAGTTTGAGCTAACATACACCTTCTAAACTTTTAGGTTTTTAATTTCATTCATTTAGTTTGCATTTGACGACAAAAAAACTTCTTTTCCAATCTCGCTGAGATTCAGTAATTTTGAATGTACAACTTCAATTTCTTTGTTATTGTAAAATTGAAATGATTAATGACCAAACAACCTGTGTTTTCTCAGACCACAGAGTGTGTAAAATCATTTTTAAAATATTTAGTTTCTAAACAAAACTATTAGGTATAGCTAAAAATCTCACAGGTTTTTATTTGCTATATTTTTTAATGAATCGGGGATTTGTCAATAAATTTTAATATTTGAAACCTGTAGCAATATTTACAAAGAAAACCTTTTTTGTATATACATAAAACCTCTACCAATAAATATGTATTGTCTAAGTTTCTCTACTATGAAGTTATCAAATCTATAGGTATTTCATTTAAACAATCGCCTCTGGATAGAATATTTTCTAACTCATAATATTGCATCCCAAAGGTTTAGTTTTATTTCAAGGTCAGAAAGGTAAATCTTAAGTTGACAGTTATGATTTGTATTTTTTTGGTCACTAAATGTACATTTCCTATACCGAAAAATATCGGTGAAAATTGTTGTTTCGATTCACTTTACATTTACACTACAGATGTCTAAAAATATCTTAAACATTTTCTGAACGTTTTAAATTATTTGGTTTATCGAAACTAACCTTTTTGTTAGTTTTAATTTTAATGTTATTTATAGTCTTATATGTAGGAGATATGTAAGAGAAATTGTGAGTACATTGCCTTTATTTTTATATGAGTGTTTGTCCTTTTTCCATCATTTTCTGCCACAGCACCAAAACCAATGAACTGCAATGCAACGATGCAATTCCTCCACACACAAATATCTATTTGACTTAGAAGATCACCTACATACATACATGCATTGAAAGATAACTTGGGATAACTTGTAATTGATTAACAGACAATCCATCTGACATGTTGTGACCAAACAAATGTAGCTCTTGTGGATTGCATTGCGTAGCAACCAATAAATGTCACCCGAAAAATTTAGATTTAGTATTATGCTAGGTAAAATTATTTTTTAATTGAATTTCTTCTCAATGATTTAAAATGATTTATTATTAGTTTATAAGTCATTTCTAGTATTGAATTAAGAATTGATTTTTAAAGCATTAGCCGGGTCCGTCCCAAAACCAGTAAACCTCAATTTTTGACTTTGGATATAGTTATGGCTTTTGTACTTTGTACACTTATAATGTATCAGATATAAATTAAATATCAAAATATAAAGGAGTTCCAGTAAACTATTAACATTTTATTAAGAAATATATTTCTCTGGCTTTTCTAAATTGTCAATTTTTTGACACAAAATTTCGAGATCTTTTTTCTGTCCGTTTTTGATAAAATGTTCTGTAAACCTTTAGTATGTAGTAAAAAAACGTTAATATAAAAAATTATAACGGAACGATTTTTTAAAATTTGATAATAAGAAATACACAATTTTAATTGGCTCTTAGGTTGCAACCTGGTCATGAAAATCAATATTTTAAAAAACCGTATACATGTCAGACAATGATGTATTTCAAGTTTATTATTTTGTCACCTTGTACCGTTGAGTGGCAGCCGACCCCTGGTAACCATAATGGTAGCGTGTCTCCACTTTTGCCGATTCAGAGCTTCTCTTGACATCATGGCAGGTGAGGGTTGGACCCATTGTCTGCTTGTGTCTGTCGAGCCATCTGTTTCTTGGACGTCTTTTACGTCTCTGACCATCGATTCTACTAATCATCACCCCTTTTTTTCCATGCCGTGTGCCCATAATATTTGAGGGCCGCCTTGATTATTTTTGATTCAAGAGACCATTTGGGATTGATCTGGTCTAATTTATAGACATCAAATATAATATAATAGAAATAAAAGTAGACAAAAGATAAAAAATATAATGTTAAATAGATATTTCGCCAAAGGCTTTATCAATATATTTAACAATGAATAAATTTAAATATCAAGTCGACAATTCAAAAAGTTATAGGTAGGCAAGACATAGATCAAGAAAAAAATAAACATAAATCCAGATTTTTCGAATCCGATACCATTTTGCACCTGGCAAATAGGCAACTCCTGTGAGGAGTTCGCCTGCTCTATCAGTGCTACTACTTTCGCCTTTGTTTCAATGTCTCGGTTTGTTTTTTCTGTCATCAATTAAAGCGTCGCGGTGAACAGTAGTGAAAATGGACCCTTATTCGCACAGGGGAGGAGGAGCGGATTGGGGTAAAAAAATACGTTTGGCTTAATCAACTCAGAATTTAAATCTGAATCAATTAAGCACATTGATACGACCGATTTGGCTCAAATTGAACAGCGAATTGATGTGGTTTTAAAGGTCCAAAATACGAGGTTTGATCCTATTCTGTTGTTTTGTTTGACTGTCAGAGCTTTGAAAGTAAATGTTGGCCAACCTCAAAAATGGCTTAATCAAATCGGAATTGTATTCAGAGTTAATTTAGCACAACTTTGAGATTGACCAACATTTTTCTCCCAAGGCTCTCACAGACAAAAGAAGTATCCAAATGAGGTCAAACAAACCTCGCATTGAGAACCACTAAGGTCTCATTAATCTCTGTTCCAGTTTGAGTCGAATTGGTTGTATCGTTTAGCATTGGCATTAGTTTATAAATAGCTCTAACGACTTGCTGCTACAACCGATTTGGCTGAAATTTGAACATCGGATTAATGAAACCTCAATAGTCTTACATACGAAGTTTGCTTTGTTTGAGAGAAAAATTGTTGGCCAACCTTAATGTCGTGCCCAATTGACTCAGAATTCAATTCTCAGTCAATTTAGGCCAATTTGTTTACCCCCCCCCCCCCCACTATATGGGGCTGGTAGTTTGCTATTTTTCAGTCAGTGCCTCAGTGAATATTATAAATTTTATCCTTTATATTTGCTATTAAAAGAACAGTTCAGCTATGAATTAAAACAAAACGAATTGTTCTTGAAAAGGTGGCGGAAACACTTAAAAGTCGCATTGGAGAAGCTTGTACAAGATATTTAGATGCGGACATGTGTTTGTCGACCAAATAATGTTTTTATACATACTCGCCCCATCATTTATAGATTCCCTAGATAACCAGTATGTGCTTCTCAAATATCTGTTAATTAAAGTGAATAATGTACTAACTGCATAGTTTGAATCGGCTGGTGTCAAGAGTCTCACACCAAGAATAATATAATTTCAGAGGCCGATGGAACAGTTGATGGAGGGACATGTTGATAGCCACTATCAAAGTGCGATGATAGAATTCGATCGCCAAACAATGAGTTTCACTAATGCCGGATCCAATTTTGTGGTTCATTCAATTGACAACTTGCAAGTAATATTGCTCACTATGAAATATAGGCGCGCATTTCTGATGAGGCATTCACACTACCAACACAAAGAATGTTATTATGGATATTAGACCCTCGCGTACAGATGCCAACCCAGTAGCTGGTTGTTTTAAGAAAGCCATTATTTGACCGAGCGAGATGCTTCTGCTTTAACAAATATCAACGCAATGTGTTGGAGTAGGACTAGTTATGGTAGGAGCAGCCGCCAAATTCATAGAATAATAAATGATGATTCTGTGGCCAGATGCATCGTGGTCTTATCCTCAATTTTCAGACAATTTTGATGGTTATGTAGATGTTGATAACATTGGAAAATTTGAGACACAAAATCCAAAATACAAGATTGTTGTGCTAGATGTAAAGATTCACAAATATCGTGCTAAATATTTTAAACCAGTGGATGACTTCTGTGTAGTTATATTTTTACTTTTTTAGAAACATTACTTTTGGTGCGCTTCTTTCAGCGGCTTTTTAACAATAAATCACGGCGGAGTGTACTTTATTGAAGGAACTGGTTCTGTTTTAATCCTGCAAGAGGGAAGGATGTTTGAAAAGCGCATGTACAGTTTTGTCCATAATTTACTAATCAAACATTGTGATCATAATCATAATACAGGCCAAATTCGTCGAATCGCTCATCAGAGTTGTAATATTCGTTTTGTTAGAAGCCGACGTTGCCTTTCAGTAATATTTCACAACTTGAAAGGATGTGTCGCCCGTATTCTTTGTAAGAATATCACCTTCAACAGTTTCAATTAGTCCGAGCAACAATTGCTTAATTTTCAGAGAAATATATTTTCTTGGAAGCGAGCTGGAATATCGATGAATTTACAATGGCAAACCCATGCTAATACATTATACGATTGATACCTGGTTTAAGAGTGATAATCCTTCGGGACTCGCTGCAGTGACACGCAATCATGTTGTTGCTCATAATATCGAAGCTAACAGACTAGAGTTTATTTGTGCGCAGTTTCTCCAAAAATGAACATCTACTAAAGAAACCAAATCATTTGCTTTTGCTGGATGCCAATGGACTTTATAGTTGGGCCATGACGCAGCCTCTTCCTACCGGTAATATGCAATGCATCACTGATATGGATGTGATTTATACATTACTTCCACCATGTTTGTCGGATCGGCCGTCTACTGCTGGAGATATTGGTTATGCTGTGGATGTTGACCTTCATAATACTACCGCATCCTATCCACTTGTTCTTCTACACAAAACTGTTGATATGGATGACTTGTCTGTACAACAAATTAAATCACTTTGGCTAGCTATAAAAAAACGGTTATCGGTCAAGAAAGGAAACTAATTGCGTTGACACTACCGCGTTCTATATCTATATCTTAAACTGGGAATGAAACTTACCAATTGTATTGAGTATAGCACTATATGGAGCGGAAACTTGGACATTTCAAGGAAATGACAAGAAGAAAATTGAAGCACTAGAAATGTGGATTGGGAGAAAAATGCAACAGATAACATAGAAAGGCATGATGAGAAATCACGAAGTACTCCAACAAATCAAAGAAAAACGCAGCATGTTGGAAACAATAATCATAAGAAAGAAGAATTGGATAGGACATACAATACATGGAGAAGGAATGGTCAAAGCAATTATGGAAGGTCGATTTCCATGGAAACGTGGAAGAATTCAAACCAAACACCTATAGAGAATTGAAGGACGGAAAAATGAATGCCATAGAATTGAAGCCGCTTAATAATTGATTCGCAGAACACTATAGATGTGTGAGACATGATACATTTTACCAAACCAGGATCAAAACGTCAAGACTACAGAAATTTGGGCACTTCTAAATGATCCTGGAGAGAAACTATATAACTAGATGACCAAGAAACAAACAAAAACATGTGGGAATGTCCGTTCTGCCAGTAGCACAAACTAATGCCAATACTAACCTTATACAAATTAATCTTCACCAAACAAGTGTCAACAACAAATACTTAAATAAATTGTATCTTTACTGAAAAAAGAAGGAAGTGAAATTGATGAGATAATGACAAATGACAAAAATATAAATTTACTAAGAGAGTCAACACACTATAACTTAAAGAAAAATTAATTTAATAATTCCACAGAAGTAAGAAGAAATAAAGAGCTCTGAACTTATCCCAAAATTCTCTAATTGTTACTTTGAACCAACTATAACTGTTGCAGGTATAATAATACTCTTAATTAAATATATGCGTGAAAGATAAAGGAAGGTTTCAATTTGATGAGGAAGAAAAAAAAACAGATCTGGAAGGAGCATATGGAAAGTATAATGAATGTGGAAAATATCTGGGATGGTGTCACCAAAGCTAGTCGAATTGAGGGCCCAGTGGAACCCATTGTCATGAAAGAAGTAAAGCGAGATTTGAAAGGTATGAAAAGCAGAAAGGTAGGTGGATCATCATGGAAAAGAGTGAGGTGCTGCTGGAAATAGTGAACAGGATTTTGCCAGAAAAGTGGAAGAGCAGTACTTTGGTGACAATATTCAAAGAAAATGGTAGTGTAATGGAATATGATGGCGTGTCACGTAGCGTAATTGAATGGGCACTGAGAAAAAGATTTGTTCCCCTGAGATTTTAGGTAGTGCGCTAATGAGGTTGTATGAGGATATCAAGACCAGAGTCAGAGTCGGATTGACACTCTCAGAGGAGTTTAATGTAGGAGTTGGCGTGCATCAGGGATCTGTTTTGTCACCACTTATATTTGCTTTACATAGTTGTGGACGTGCTGTTGGAGAAAGTGAGAAAAGGAGAGTTTTTTTAATTGCTTTATGCTGATGATTTGGTGATAATGGCAGAGACCATGAAGGAACTAGAGGACCAGTTTATGAAATGGAAACAGGCATTCGTGGGAAAAGGTTTGAAATTAAATATGGGAAAGACAAAGATCATGGAATGTGGAATGAGTGACAAGGTTTCAGTGAAGGCAAAGACTGACCTATGTGGAATATGTGGCAAAAGAGTGATGAGAAAATCATTGCGACAAAGAAAGTGTAAAATGTGGTTCCACGGTAGATGCTCTGGAAAGAAGAGAGTCACTATCTCAATGACTACTAATTTCAAATGCAAAAAATGTATGGAGGAAAATGAATCTGATAGAAATGTTACAGAGCATAGGAATATAGAAGATGAAGTGAAGATAGAGTGAAGGAATTTTGTTGCAAATTCAAATTTACACCGAGGCATTGACTCCTCTATTTACTCGTGGTGCCCGTCATCAAAACATTAGTGTTATTCAAATTCTGCAAAATTTGTTCCTTTCGTGCTGTCAATCACGAACTCTTTCACTCAATGATGCGCCAGACACCGTGACTAAAAAAAAATAAAAGTGTTGGTTTAATCAGCTGCCGCGCTCCCACAAACAGAAAAAGTCAATTATTAAATCTTACTACGACGCCACAAAGTTGATGATCTCAACCGTTGTCCAAATATGAGGCAGTCAAATGGTCACCTAACTAAAGAAAACGATGCGGCAAGGGTTGAGAGTAAGTCAGCTGCAACTGAACTTGTCGCCGATGGTGGCGCTGCAGAACTCCTCGTTGGTCTACAAATCTATGCTTGATCCAAAGCAGAAAAGCTGGTCCCTTACTTTCTCATTACCTACGTAACTACATTGATCCGGTTAAAAATTTGCGGGATTTGGTTGCTGGACACATTTTAAACTTGGCTTGTGATTTGTCAGTAGCTTAGGCGGTATATGTAGCAAGCTAAAATTGGGAGCAGCCGGTAGCTAAATGGGTAGTGCGCTAAACTACGGATCGGTAGGTATCCGGTTTGAGCCCCAATCGTGACGCACTTTAAGTTACTTGGTGCTCAAGAACTAGACAACCCACTCCGACCCGCCTGATAAGTGGTCAAGGTGTCGCCATGGGAGTCGGTCTTAGCCCAAGGACCATGGAGAGGTTGTTATTTGCCGGTTAATGTATTGCGCCCCCCGTGGTGAATGTTGGGTACTGGCTACACCGTGTATAGATTGCGAAATGCACACACTTTCCTGGGTCACAGGTTTAAAGGCTCCTGTTGCTGTGATCGGCTACAGTACAGGTAGTCGGCGCAATGGGTCCAGAAAATAGAGAGAGAGCTAAAATTGGCGTCTGTAGTGATAGTGTTTATTATAGTGTAATTTCTAGGGGATACATAAATGTCGCCTGCGTTATATTAAATTGATTCATTTAAACAAAACAAAAATTAAATATATACTATGGTATAGAAATTTACAGTTTTATGTGATATGACAATTGATCATAACCTAAACATATACGCCTCATTGTTAATATAAATTTGGCCTGGAGGCCTTTATATTCATTTTATATCATAATACTTTTTTTAAATCAAAATCTAAAGGATGCGATTTTTTAAATTGTAAATATAATAATTCTCCTTCTTTGTTGACTCTCAGATTACACCCTGGTCACAAAAATCAATATTTTCAAAAATACGTGATACCTATATGTTGAACAGTAATATGTTTCTAATGTATATATGAATATTATCTAATTTGATCTCTCCGAAGGCTTCAGGGATGGATTTATTTTGGAAAAATACATATTTACAAATTTGGTCCACCCTCATTTTTTTCAGCGGATTGTTACGTGACCTTGAGGGGGTCACACTAAAAATATACCAAAAAATAATAATAATAATAATAAAACGTGTATATTTGGAAAAAATCCCACAGGGGAAACACAAACATGTCAAAAAGTTATAA
>JAUYWI010116028.1:0-10603 GCA_034780595.1 Parotoplana pacifica
CAATGTAAATTCAATGTAAATTATGATGGAAATAAATTGTTACTTTTATCGCCAAAGACTTTCTTAACACCCTGTATGTACAATATTTTAACTTTGAATTTACGCTGCATTGGATGTCAATGTATTGATTTCTCTTTTAAGATAATTAAACAATTGGCATAAATGTTTTAACAGTGTTGATTTTTTTAAATAGAAGTATGTAAATGTTTTTTCCTTTTTTATCATGTTTCTATACTGTATAGGTAATTTGTACTCAAAATTCAATCAAAGCTATTAAAGGTTTTCTTTAATATAATTGTTTCCACTGCAAACTCGTAATGAGTAAATCGTATTTTAAAAACTCGTCTTATGTAAAATTAGTGTTTGAATAAGCGAATACAAAAGATCGTAATCAAATTATTGTTTTTAAAAAATCGTTCTCAAAAAATCTTGAAATTGTATTTAAATTTCGTATTGAAAAACTTGTCTTGAAGCATTAAACTGGGAAAAACTTGTATTAATAAAATCTTGTTTTTATTTTTCCTGGTGCAATTTTATGTGACCCCCTCTGTATAAGAGTATTTATGTGCCTAGTCGAACTCACTCATGGTAATTCACACCAAGTCAATCATCACACTGACTCTTTAAAATTTTGATTCACATATGTGAAATCTAGTGCATGCAATCCAACCAACAACTCTTGATGTGAATTACCAGAAGTCGAGGCGAGACTCCCGGTGTTACTTAGAAGATTCTGAAAATTTATATGTATGGAAATTATTAAGAAAACATTTAGATACACCGATTTTCATTTAATTTAAAATAGTCATTCATAATTATTTGTTAAACTCCAATACTTATTGGTAGCTCTCATTGTAAAAAGACCTCACAATAGACAGTTATTAATTAGAAAATTAAAACAAAATATAGGTAGGTACAAGTGATTTTTATTTATAACACGTCTTTCTATAGTAATTAAACATTTCAACCGTGTTTGTTTTAATAATATAAACACTTCAGGTGATACCTCCATATAGGTCGGACGTCCATGGGGTTTTATATTCTGTTAGTTTATTTCTTTCTTTACAGAAGATATCACTCGGAAATCAAACAAATAGGTTCTTTTTAAAATGTAAAGCGAAATTAACTTGTGCTGCTGCTGTTGTTTGTTTTACAGAAATTTTAGTATTGTAGAAACGAAATAAATGACATTAGTTAAACGCCTCGGAATGAGAGGATGTCAGTTGCATATTCGAATATGGAGATTTTATGATCTCTAATAAAAACAGCTTCTACATTTTGGCTGGCGATGTTTTAATAACACACTGAATCAAATTCCTATTGAAATCTTTATTGTATTATGAAACGAGTGCGTACTACCTACCTACTAGGTACTAGCGCCTAGGCCAAGTTAACCAACCTTCTTTTTGCTTAATCTTGTTGAAACTAGAGCCTGATCTCTGTTAAATTTTATATTTTATGACTTTCTATTGTTTACTATAAAATATTGGAGCTGGAGATCCACGAAATGGCAGGTGGCGCTATTGATTTTGGTCAATCAGTGCAGCGGTTTGTGAAGCTTATCAGCGTAATGTTTTATTCACTTAGCGTAATTAAAACGTTACTGAATTATTCAGCAAATTGAACCAGGAGATTCGAGAGTTATAATTGAAATTGCCTTTTATGCCCACAACCGAATCAGATTTTTTAGCCATTTATTTTATATCAGGCAATGAGAGAGAGTTGGGGAATACAAACTTATTTGAGTTTCCAATAGACTAATTAAATTTCAAAATAAAAGTTGTGGTAATAAGAGCACATGCCCTTTTATAGCACTTTTACCCCCCAGAAAACATAAAGAAAGTCCAAGTTGTATCAAGCATTTTTTTATATCTTGATGGATTACAATAGTTAATGTCGTCACAAAAAAAGTATTTAGAACATTGTGTAATAAAATATTAATTTTTATATGGTCGTATGATGATATCCAGTTTTTAAGACATTGAAACTCACCACTGAGGATCCTAAGTCCCGCATCATATTTCTTGTTATTGTTTTGGATTTAAATAACATTATATTTTCCATTCTGACTAGACTGTTTTATGGTTTTCGGTTTTTGGATGAACTTTCAATCACCAAGCTTGACTGACCATCTTATCATGCTTCAGTTTAAGTGTAAAACAAGATGCATATAATTGCATAGTTTTGATTTGATCTTGAAAAGTTGTTGTTTTATGTTGAAATCATATTTCTACACATCTTTTAGTTAGCTTATATTCAAATAAGTACTGTCGAAGGCTTGCAAGATTTTCATTTTATTATATTTTAAATTTTGTATATTTGCTGCAATAAAGATTTCAATCTATACTAAGTAGGTATTTTGGATGGTGCCAGTTAGTTAAAACTGATATTTTCTAATCTATGAATAAATTTCACATAAAATGAGACTTGTTGTTTATTATTAAAATCATAATTAAATATAATATACAAAACATTTTGTGAGAGCAACCCTTCCTGTAATTCAACATTTTAGAATAGCTTTCTTACATCTAAGTCAGCCTTGCCTAAAATGAGTCTGAAAATGGACTATTTTGAGTTCTTCTAATTATAATCTGAATTAGTTTCCTGACTTGAAATTCATACCATTTGTTCACACTCCAATGATAAGTAACTGCGCCGAGTTTAATAAAAATAGGTTAAGTAGTTTCTTGTTTTGTCTCTTTTTCTTGTTTGTTTAAATATGGAAGTTTGGGTGTCTGATATCGGCTCCCACCACTTTGAGATAATTGCAAACATTGACTGGGTCGATCTTGAGGTCTTGTGATGTTTTTTTGGTGCATAGATGTTGGATTGAGTTTAGGTCACCGTATCTCTTGCATCAAGGGCTATTCTTCAAGGGGTTAATTCTGTGGAGGTAACTATTATCGAGCGAACTATGACCTGCTCTCAATTTTTAATGGTTACTCACGTTTCCTATCCAGGCTGTTGATGTTCGACTTGTTTTTTCCTCCTTCATCAATTCTCTTTGATGAGCATCGAGTGGGTCATTTCTCTAGATCTTGTGAAACTTTTTGGAGCACTTGGATTTGATTAGAGTCTTCACGTTGTGTGGTCAAGGGGCACAGTTTGTTATATTCTTTTCATACCCCTTCTGTTCTTTGGCCCTCCATCCTACGACAGGATTATCCATGATAAACCCATCGCTAAAGTGAAGTCCCTAGAAGCGGCTGGTCGAGTTTGATCTTTGCGCCATAAGATAGAGAGAGAGAGAGAAGCAGAACCCCTCCTAGGACCCGTGATAAGGGCATCACTGTTACTACTAAGAACAAAATTACCCGTGTGCCAAAGATAGAACCTTGTATCACGATACTGACAAGGCGAAAGCTTTTCTCAAAGAGTACACTAATGTATCTACTTTGCCTGCGGATTGGGAAATGAAGAAAGAGAGAATTAGAAATGAGAAGATATGTAGATTTCGTGCGTTGGCTGATTCATCAATCCATATGATTGTTGTTGTAAGGTTTGAAGAAAGATGCTTAAAGGGCCTTAATTTCAACATGCTCGGGTTTTTTCAAGTTTGTATATCACAGTCGATCGTGATGTTGTTGCTTTTCTATTCAGAAGGCTTTAATGTTGATTACAATCGGTTTGCCTTCTAGGTGGTTAATTTAATGTTTAATCATCAGTGCATTGGTTTTTTTCTTTCCATTATAAAACTCGCTTTCCCTCGCGCCCAAAAGCCCGAATTCTTTGTTGAACCGTCTCCTGGTAGATGTCTTTAGCTGTGTGCTGGAAATATCTTCAGAGGATCTTTTCACGTAAGCTGACCACCCTTTCTTTGGCTATGTCCTTTTAATTGGTTGTTTTCAGTTTAGGAGGTTCCTCGCTGAGGGTCTTCTTGTGCAGCACTCTGATTCTACATCTCCATGGCAGAGTCTTCTTGGTAGAAGCCATCAAAAGGCGGTTTCATGGATACATTATTTTTTCTTCACCTCCATTATCGATATCATAGTCTAAATATTAACCGGTTTAAAAAAAATTTGATACTTAGGCTAATTTTGGGGCGAAGAGTAAAAATCTGTTTTGAATTTTTTTTTCGGTTGCTAGACAACAAGGAATATTTACTAATTTATGCCACATTACTATACTTTCATGGGTTTTTGACAACATTTATTAACTTTCAGTTATACCCAAAATCGTTAGTATTTATGTATGTAATACGTCATCACGACTGAGGTTTAAATTTCTGAACTATAAATTTGAAATTTGGAACACTGGTATATTATGGGTCAAGGACAAATCTTATTTAATATCAGCGCGAACAACTACTTCATTCAACATTTTATTTAGCAAGTGTTGCTAGGGACACCAATATACTATAACAAAAACATTTTTTACAAAATAATTTTACATAATCATGTTTTTTGGGCATTCAACCATATTTAACCATTTATTTAATCAACTTTTCACTTAGTAACTGTTGTTACGGTCACCAATTTAGCATAGCACAAGCTATTTAACTACTAAATAATGGCACACAAATATAATTTTATGGTTATTTGACTACATTAAACCTTCTATATCTGAACATTCATTTGATATACTTTTGCTTTAGAAACTGTTGTTAAGGATGTCTATAGCGACAAACTTGTTAAGGATATCTGATTACATGTCAATTTTGCAAAGCAACATCAAAATTAATGACATGAATTCATTACGAAAACAATGGAAATTAAAGACCAAAAGGTGTTTTAGTTCAAACCCTAAAATAAGTGAAATCAATTTTGGTGTTAGTTCTAATATTTTTCAATATCATTTATCTAGAACACAATAACATTTATATAGTGAGAGCTAACACACTTTTTGACCCTTTTGATCTATAAAATGAAATGAATATATATACATAAGACATCGTAATATTTTTTTTTATGAAATGTTGAATTTTTTTTAGCTAATTATAAATACGTTCCTAACCTACTAAATACATACTAAATTTGTATCTTTTAAACGGTCTTTTATCGGTAAATTTTAATTTTTATAACTCTAAATGGCTGTGTTTCTCAATTAAAAACAACAGATCCACTATTACACTTCAGGATTAATTTTTTTACTAATATTAAATTTATTAGCTACATTAACCTATCAAAATTGTCTATACTAAATCACAATGTGTTCAATAAAGTGAACAGTACCCAGGTGTAGAAAAAAACACTTTATATGTAATTACTAAATCTATTCATTTTAAAAAAAATGACATTTTATTATTGCTATTTTTTAAAAGAAAAGATCTCTAATATTATACATTAGATTTTGGTTAAATCACATGTCATATTTTTTTTTAAAAACAACAGAATAACCTCTTGTTCATTAATTGGACAGGAATGGAGAAAGCCTACCACAAGAAAAAATACTATGAACTAAATTTTTCCTAATAACACAAATCTTGGTTTAGAAGTATCATTTTTTTATATTTTAATGTAATAAATTGACAAACGATTATTTCTTTTGACTGACAGTCCATATAAAGTAAGAAAATTGTTGTATAACCATCAATAGTTAACACACGAATAACCCCTTACGGTCTCAACTAAATATAGAGAAACCAACGAATGTTTTTAAATGGGTAGGTAGTATGCAAAATGATTAGAAATTAATGTTTGTTCATTCATATTTTAATAGGTGATGACTTGTTGAAGATATTATTAAGAACAAATATATGTTAGAGCCATTCTCTTTGGATGACTTATTATTTATTGAACTTTGTAGTAGAAGGGATATTGATTAGCCTTTTAAAGAACATTATAGAGCAAGGAATCATAACCGTTCTAAAGTTTCTCAGCTTCTATAAATGTTGTGCTACTCAATGTTGCAGCAATAAACACCAACATTATTTCCCATTGTATACTATGCAAAGTGGTGTAGACGAGAACGCAGCTCAGGTATATAAGGAGATAGCCTAAAAGCACCATAAATATGGGTTTGAATTTTTATCATGATATACATTAATTAAAAAGATATGTATGAAGATAAATTTGCTCAATAGGGTACCTCCCATCTAGCTCTGGTAGGTAGGCATTCATTACTTATAAGTTTTGTGAAAATTAAAGTAATTAATTAATTAGATACTTATTAAATTTACATAATATTATAAATTAAATTTACCGCGCAGTATTATTTTAAATGACACAAAATCAATACTTCAGTAATTTTTATCATTTTATTAATCTCGTCTTATACCAAGAACGGAAATATATTAAAAGTTCGGTTACTAGTTGATAGTGCATTATTAGATACATTTCTATTTTATACAACATTGCTTTTTTTGTGATCTAACATTAGGTATTGGACTTTCTTTTATGTTTGCTATCTCTCTTCAAATTTAAGATTATTATTGTCCATTTCCTTGAACAACGGTCAAACAATAAATTTATCAATGATCAAAATCCTGAAATTAAAACGGAAAATTAGGTACCTATTTGTGTCATTTCGTGTACGTATTAAAATGATAATTTGTTATTATAATTGTTAGTTGCACTATTATAAATCTAAAACATTAAAAATCAATGTTTATCAGTTTATTTGTCAAAATGTCCTCTATCTACCAACCCCCATGAATCAATTGGGCTAAAATCTCGTAGCCAACGGGCACTTTTTTTTCTTTTAAAGCAAACCACTAGCACCTAAAAAAACAGAGATAATAAAATAGAATTTTTAAAAAACAATCATAGATTTTTTTGCAGATCTTAGACATTTTTTGTTCTACTTTTATCAAAACAATTGACTAGAACCTATCTATAAAACCGATAAAAAATTTATTTTTATTTTTTAGGTGTTTTTTTTTGTACACAACATTTAAAATCAAATTTTAGTCCGAATGACTTCATTGACCTAGTTGGGCTCATTTGACCCCTTTTATAAATTTTTAAAGTAAAAAATGTCACAAAATGTCAGCTAACTTTTGCAGCATGGGAATTTTGGCTCAAAAATATTAGACGTTTATATCGGTCTGGGCCTATACTTCAACATTTACAAAACTAAGATTTTTATATAAGCCGCTATTTAAATAAATAAAATCAGGTTATAAAGTTAGATAGTACCTGCCTAAAAATTGTACTGTTGAATTATTAAATACAGTTCAACTTTATCAAAGTAGTATTAAATTACATCTTTTAAAAGGCGGCTAAATTCTTATCAAACAATCTGATTTAATATGTACTGCACATAATATGTATGTAGATATTTTCCTACAGTCTTAGATTGAGTTATATGTAGTGTAATTTAATGAAAGTTAGCTTGTTTGTAGGAGAAAACAATAAAAAGAAATTATGAAGCAAATCTATGTTGATTAAATTAACCTACAAATAAATCCTGCAAGAGATTTATATCTCTGGTCTTAACAAAAATATTTTAGCATTGATCGGTCAAAGTGTCCACGTTTTTGTTGTTGTAAACCACGTCTTAATCTAATGTTCTGTTCATGTTTAACAATATTTTTATATTGGGATCAGTAACTGTGAAGAAGTACTTGCTGTTGTTGTTATATTATTGGCTTGCGGCTATACCTATGCCCATAAAAGGGTCACCTCTGGCAACCGAACACAAATATTTCAAGCCCTTGCTGTGACCCCAGGAAGTGTGTGCAGGAAGTGTGGGTAACCAGTACCCAACGGTCACCACGGGGGTGAAGGGGGGTACACATTGACCTACAAATGACAACCTCTTTTTTCCCGGTCTTTGGGCTAAGATCGGATTCCATGTAGACACCCAGGTGGGTCGGAGATGGGTTGTCTAGTCCCTGAGCACTTTCAGAACCCTGTCTACCAAGCAACTTAAAGTGTGCCATGACCGGGTCTCGAAAACATAGTCCAGAGCGCTACTCATTTGGCTACCGGCTGTTCATTAGCACTTGCTCATAATGCACATAAGGACCAATATTATTGAGTTTTAATGTATAAAAAATATAAAGTATAACAAACTTAAAGTACCCATAGGTTTATGCGATAGACTAAAAAAATTAACTATTTAATAAAACTATCAATATAACTGTTTAAAATATTAATAAATAAGGTCAACTAGGCTAATTGAAGTGAATAATTCACTCTAGTAAAATCAAAGCGATTAATTTTCCGTAATATAATTAATTAATTTTATTTATTTTAATTTTCACTATTTAAACCAAGTTTTCCGTCATTTTTCGATTAATGTTTTGAATCATTGACATTTCATAAAATAAAATTCAATATTTTATTTATAAAGTTGTAACCCAGGCCCGTTTTCCTGAGGCAGGATTCTATTTCTGGAATTGCGCCCCCTAACTTCTTAAAAAGGAACATATAGGTAGTGACAGCTAACCACCAAAAATGTTTTGACTTAAGTTCGGGATTTGAGCTAATACATTGTTGGTTTTTAATGTATTTTATTGATTTTATAAAATGCCGACTGTAAAAGTAATAAAAAAGATTACAATAAAGCAGAATCAGCAAGGTAAACCATTGGTAAACGACTCCTACATAGCTTTACCGAAACTAAAATCCAATTCCAATGGGTTCCATCACACTGTGGTATCGAAGAAATTGAAGAAGCAGATAAAATTGCGGATGAGGCAGCCAAAATGGACCAGTCAATGACGGGGATTGACCTTGATGTCAGCAAAAAGCTTGCAGCTAGATATCTCCGAGAACAATGGCGAAAACATAACAGCTTCGGCAGCATATGGCGCAAAGTCCATTGTGGAGCAAAGCCTGCTAAGAAAGAGCTCTTCAGCAACATGACCCGTAATAATGCAGTAGCCCTCCATCAGGTCCGTGTTGGCAAGCTGACGACCACCAAGGCCTTCCTCCACAGCATCGGAAAGACCGACGACCAAAACTGCACCAATTTCCACACTGAAGAAACCCTGGAACATCTCCTGTTCTACTGCGCTATCTATGACAGAGACCGTCTCAAGACTCTTGGAAGACCACCCTAGAACTGCAGCATCAAGGAGCAACCCGAAGCAGTGATCGATTTCCTGGGGTGCATCGGCCGCCTGGCCCGCGACGTTTAAGCCCCAGAACCGAGAGAGAGATGACTTCAGGAAAGTACTTATTATATTATATGTATCCAGGGTAGCCGAAAAGAGTTATAAAATCAATAGAATAAATATTTGCAGAATTTTAATTATACGAAATTCAGATATGAGCAGAATGCAAATCTCAATTTTAAATTTTAAAAGAAATAGGAACTTTCCGAAATCTACAGTAATGTTCAAATTTGCAAACCTTCTTGTAGTATGCACAGGTTCATTCACTGCCGTGCTACTTGTCGGACACACTGTACTTTAAAAATAATCATCGACGTTTCTTTTGAAAATCAATAAGGGCCCCAACAGTAGAAGGTCCAATAACTTCATCCACTACATCTAAGACACAAATCTAAAATATTTTCTTTGCAAATATTAATATTGATTTTACACATCTTTTTTAATCTTTGGGGAAATAACTAAATGCTTTATAAATACCAGCCTCTTTTGCCAGAATTTGAAATTATAAAAATTAAAAATAAATGAAACTAAAAGATTAATAGACTCTGAAGCTACACGGGCCAAAATATCTGTTCGGTAAAAAATATCAAAATTACCTTCTCTTTTACTATTTTCTTCTTGAGTTTTAATTCACGAACACGAGTATCATTAATTTTCTCACGAGTAGTATTACGTTCAAAAAGACTACTAATTGAAGTTTTTTCTTGTTTGCTACTGATCCAGAATCCTTCAGACAAATCAAGCAACGTAGTATTACCTGAATAGGATCCGCATGCCACCAGTCTGCCTTGTTCTTGAACACGCAGACAATGCAATGGTTCATCACACACCTATGAAGAAAAAATATTTATTTTAATGACCAGTCTCGTCTTCTGTTTTGGGTTTATTATTATATCGGGATGCAATGTATATAGCTATGCCAACCGATACAATGTTTAGATTAAAAAGAATAAGATTTCAATTTTTAAAAATTCAGCCACTTGACATTTAAATTGATAATATTTTAATAATAAGGCATTGAAATTCTCTAATAAAAGCGTCCTTTTGTACTGAAATATAGAATTTATTTATAATAAAACTATATGAAAAATGTCAAGATTGGATGCCTTCAAAATTTTCTGGTTCTTTATATTTTTGTCTTACTGTAGCATACTTACTCAATAATTTTAATGGTTAAAATTAATTCAGAAATGTTCATGTTTAATGCATCCAAAATCATTGGAACTCAATTTGGCTAACAACACATGGCGAGATATCGGTGCTGAAATTGACAGTAAATTCCACCTAAGCAACCACAAAAGAGAAAAAACCATCCCTGGAGCAAGGGACATAACAGCTTCAGAACCACCATTGAGCCAAATGTCAACAAATCCAACCTTGTCGCAATCCAAAAGGAGAACACACTCAAGTACCTCAACACCCTTGAACCAGCAAACATTAGCATCTGGTGTGATGGATCGGTTACCAACAGCACAGAAGAAGGAGCAGATGGATACACCATCAAAGGGGACTTTACCAGCAAGAATTGAGTACCAGCTAGTAAATTCAGCTCAAGTTACCATGCGTAGCTTACTGCTATTGAGGCAGCACAAAATGGAAGAC
>JAUYWI010116039.1:0-10603 GCA_034780595.1 Parotoplana pacifica
TTCGAAGTTGCCAAGAATATCGAAGAAATGAACTATTCTGAATAACTAGAGATAATAATTTTGCATTTCCTATACATGTATTTTTATACTGAAAATAAAAACTCTCCTGATTGCGATTTTTTTGGAGATTATGGTGCTGGCAACACTGTACACATAAAACTGGTTAAAACTCACTGTTGAGGGTTCTAAGTCCCACACCATATTTCTATTTAATAAGTATTTTACATTTTAACAACTTTACATTTTTCATTTCTGACTGGACTGTTTCATGGATTTTGGATAACTGAGATAGTACTTTCAATTGCCAAGCTTAATTGACCATCTTATCATGCTTCAGCTTGGATGTAGAACAAAATGCACTTGGTTTAATCTCGAAAAGATGCCATTTTTATGTTGAAGCCATATAATTTTTTGCACATTTTTTGGTTGGATTATATTCATTTCTATGATGTTAGTAGTTGAAGGCTTGACAGATTTTAATTTATTATTTTTCTACATATTTATGAAAGCTGAGTTTATATAGTTTTCTGTACCACTCTGACTGAATTTAATTTATAAGATATTTAAAATTTTAGTGCTAGTTGAAGCACAATATCACCAAATTATTTACTTTAGTGAATTTCATTTAAATTTAACTATTTAGATTAAAAAATTATATATAATATTAAATATTCTATCAAATTTATAGTTATTTAAAATACCACAATGTTTATTTGTAATAACCAAAAATTATAATAAACTATTAACCATTGAACTTTCAAACCTCTTGGTTCATAATCTGGTACAAAGTGAAATAAATAAAACAAACAATGACAAAAAAGACTATTACATCTACTTATTTTATTATTTTATCATAAATTGTATGAAAATACATTATGTATTTAAGTAAATCATTAATTTCTTTTCTATCATTTATTAAATTAATATCTCATCATGGATATAGACACTCCCTTACAGAACCTCATCTGGAAACATTTATTAAGTTGGATAAACAACCTTGATATTGAATTTCAAGGACATTTATCAGTTTGATAAATGAATAAAGTGATCAATGATTGGAAAGCTAGCTTCCAAATCTGACTCTTACCTTACAGTCTTCCAAAATGTCCTTCATCAATACCACTATTTTTTCAGAACCTTTCCATCAACCTTAAAATTTCACATCCTGTTTTACTATATCATAGGACTTAGCTTTCTGATTGTGTTCTTACTTTATGTGAATGACTGGAGCAACAATAGTGGTTGAAGGAAAGTGTTACATATGGGCAAAGAGCCATAAGATTGGACTGAACCCAATGAAGATGGAAGCTTGTATGATCTTGAAACTGCCTAGTCACTAATAAAAGTAAAAAACTCAACTTGATCCTCAATGGGAAGGTTCCATCAAAGAGAAGATCAAAGTGGTTTGCATGATTGTGGATAAAAACAAATAGATCTGGTGGTCATGAAGGTCAGGAAAAGTGTGATGTTTTGAGAGTGCTTGTGGGATTAGAAAAGTGAAACTTTGGTTAGAGTGTACAAGGTAATTGTGGAACTACTTTCTGATGTTTTAGCTGACTGGAGAGGTTGAAGAGAGATCAGAGAGAAGCCTTGAGAATTGTGACCAGACTTGCAAGATTAGTGAAAACAGATATTCTGTAGTATGTTAAAACTAGTCAAAGCTAAGTGAAGGGCCATAACAACATATGAGAAGTCTATGTGTCACACTGAGGAATACCCCAGATGGAATATCTGCAAAAGAATGGTGAAAATCTGGCTTAAGAGCAACAAAGACCTTAGTGAACAGGCAAGGAAGATGTTGAAATCAACCAGAAACAAGCATTGTCTAGTCAGATTGTGTCTGATAGAGATTGTTGAGTAGAAAAAGTTCCACCACAATGGTGGGACCCAGGAGGAAGGCCATAACTGAGGCAACAACAACAATAAAAAAAACAGCATTGAATTCAATAGGTTTAAAGTGGGGGTAGACACAAAAATCATGCTCATTGGATAAACAGTCTACCCATACTAATACAAAATAATGATTTTAATATGATATTTACCATGTAATGTACAAAATGGATTTGAATTTCAACAGTATTTTAAGGTCCATAATCCTGGTACTTACAGATAGAAGTTGTACTGTTTTTTTAAATAAAATTTTAAGTTCACACCATGCCATAATCCTAGGATCATGTTCTAAATTACCTTCAAATAACCACTGGGGATTAGTGTCATTCCATTATTGACAATTATGATGATTTACTGTGTCATTTAAATAGAAAATTGCTGATTTCACTGTTTAAAATTACTGATATCACTGTATAAAGTTGGTTCAGTGTACAGTTTTTCAGTGACCCATTCACAAAATTTGACTCATCTGTTGGCATCATCACTATGTAATCCTTTTACAGATGAACAAATGATGTCTTAATATTCTGAAGACAAGTACTACTGACACATATTTTCTTGGACTCCTTCCTATAACTATAAGCATTTGTCCAGTAGCTTCATCAGCAGTTGAAGACCTAGGTCAACCAACATGTTTTCTATCCAGAATGCTTCCAAAAATTTGCCAACAAATCATTGACTTGGCTTGGCTTTTTGAGGATATGAAAGATGTTACAAGCCTGTCTCTGAGAATTTCCAGCTACATGTTATAACGCCAGTTCAATTTTCTCTTGTGGTGTGTAATTAACCATTGCTGTAGTAACTTGAATCTGGAAAGAAATTTACTGTACTGCTGTGTTAATTTTTGGCTTATGAGAAAACCAATGTGCCTAAAAATGGACCCATTGCTATATGAAATGAATGTGCTCTAAATAAAGTATCTTAAAAATTTAACCACTGCCCTAATTAAAAAAAATTATACATGAGAATGGACTTATGGAACACCTTGTATATCTTACATGTTAATATTTATTTATGTTATTTTTGTTGTACATTATTTAATTTAATTTTATGTTTATTTTCAGGTTTGTTTAGACTGTATCAGTACTACCTTGGGTTGGTTACACCATTAACAAATAACAATTCTACAAAGATTTGTTAATTGTTGCAACAAGTTTTGATAAACAGGTCATACTTGTAAAACAAGCTATCTAACAATAAGAAAATCCCCTTTGTCTTTTACTGATGTGACACATATGACATTCCATGACAGCAACTATATTTTGCTACATTTTTGTAATAGATATTAATATTACAGAAAGCATAATTTTATAATTAGGTACTCCCTGAGTTTTATGAGTATCAAGAGGTAATCAAGAGGTATTTATTGCCACAAATGTGGATTTGTATTTTTTTAAAAGCAAGTTATGTCAATAAATCGCAATAATCAAAATAATCATACCTAATTATCTAACAAAAAATTGTATTTTTAAAGTACTTTATATTTGGTCTATTACGTTACCCATATGCTGTCTTCTGATAAAGTTAATCATTTAAAATTAGAAATTATCAGTGTCACATGCAATCCACATAACTCAAAAAATTTTACTGTTTTTGTAACATTACTAATATTGTCTACCTGTTCCTATAATCTTAGGATGCTGACCAATTAGAATTTGTGTAATTCGATTAATGAAAATTGCTTATTTGCATTGGATGTCAAATTGTCACAGAAAAAACGCTTCTCCTGAAAAATCATCTTTTTCTAGTTATGTATATATAATTAGAGGTTCATAGAAATATCCATTTTAATGATATATGCAAATATTTCCTGTTTATGGTGGAATGGTAGTAAGTTTGTTAAATTCACTTGTAGTTTTGTACAATTCCCTTTTGATTGTAGTTTGTTGCTTTGTTAATGGTAAGTATAATGTAAATCTTTGTAGAATTGTTACTTGTAAATGGTGTACCCCCCCCCCCTGATGTTGAATTTGCCATACTATTTTAAAAACCTATCAACTGTTTACATAATTACAAATATACAAGTTAAGTGTTAATTTCAAACTTTCAACAGTCTATTGCTTCATAGACATTGAACATTGCTGTTTTACATAGCTGCAAACCATCATCTAAATTCTGTTTTAAATATAGGATTTGAAAAAGGCTACTTGTTGTTATTTTAGGATCAAAGATTTTGGTGTTCAATATGTGACTCAGCAAATATGTCTACTCAGCAACAGCTGGATTTACATATTAGTGGCAATAAACACAAGAAGAAGGCATTTTCTAAATGTGTTCCTGTTGACTGGGATGGCCACTCAGAAATGCATCCAACTGTATCAGCACAGATAAGAAATGTTGATAGTCAGCCTGAATTTAATGTCTCAGATTTTCCTGCATTAGGAGGATCTACTTCACCAGCCACTGTACCAATTCCATTTGGTGATTCCAATGCTATACCCAAAACAACTGGCATCTGGCCAACTGGTGTCAGGTATGTGAATGACTGTCTAATATCCACACTTTTAAGATCTGAAAATAAAAATAATGTTATTAAGTCTAGGGAGTCATATTACAAGGATGCTGTTAATTATTTTGATGGAATGTGTTTTCTTACATATAATGGATCATTTTTGACTGTATATATTACAATTAGTGCTGAAGCTGTTTTGTTATCAAATGGCAACGTTTTTACTGGGACTGCTAGTAAGGCTTATTTTTTTATTTTAGAGGAATGGGTCGAGGTAGAGGTATAAGTTTTGAAAAGCCAGAAGAGACGGCTCCTCCTCAAGTTATAACACCTGAAATTGTCTATAAACCTGTAAGTGACACAACATTCATGACAAATAGTTGTTTGTTTGACCTTGGTACTTGTTGTTAATTAAGGAAAATATTAGCATTTGTTTTTTATTTGTTCACTCTAATCAGAGGCAAAACATTTAGTTTTTTGGATGTATTTGTTCCCTTTTTCTGATGAAGTCAGTACTTTAATTTGTTAATCTTAATTAGATGCTTACAAGTTATCTGAATTTGCAATATAATTTGCATTATGAATTTGAGGGTAATTAGTAAAAAAAGAAAATATTTTCATATTGGGTTGCCTTTTATTGATATGAAATTAAACAAGTTTATGGACAGTAAACTGAGTGTTTATTTAGTGATGTATGTCTGTTTCAGAAGCTAGGAGCAATTAATATACAGAAGGGGACTGACCAATTTGAGTGGTTAAATTCAGCATAACTTCTTGGTCTCTATAAACTAGTGTTACAAACAACAAACGTACTGTTTCTGAAATTTTGTATGCGTATGGAAATGAAAAATCTGTTTTTATCTATTTATTGTTTTATTTTTATATTTACTGTTACAGTGCCAAATATTTGAATGAGTTTATCTCCCTTGACAACCCATCTATTTTTAGCCAAATAATGTCATACACCGTGATCCTGTGACCTTGACATTGCAAAATGCAATTATCTTACTGCCAGAATCATGATACTTTTCTGAAACAAGATGTATTTTAAGTATTAATGTATTTTTTCCTTTACCCTTCAAAAACATGATAATCTTCTGAAACAAGTTGTTACTCAACCATTGATCAATCAGATTCATGTAGTCTTAGAAAACTTTGATCTTTCTAAACCAGTAGCCAATCACAACTGTTTATTAGTATAAATACATGGATTCAAGCCCAGTTTATTTCATTCTGCATGATCATCTGCTTGCTTATTTTCAATATGAACCAATTTTATTCAATTCTTTATCTTAATTCAGAAGATAAAACCAACAATATGGAAGTGGTTCCAATCTCTGTCATCGAGTTGGTCATACCTCACATTTATGCTGTTGGTACAAGTCATCCCTTTCCTGGTTCTCAAATTTGTTATATTCATATTGTGACTGTGAAAGTACTATATATTATTTTACTACCAGCTCCCATTCATTTGAACAATGATCATGTTCGTTGTGGTTTTATTAAAATAGATAATGAGAACATTATCAGAGCTTTTGATTATTTTGATGAAAAAGCAGCTGACTATCCAACCTATTAGAGATTGCAGAAGATGACCAAACTGGTGCAGATCACCAAAAAACTTAATTTGCACAATGCACAAGATTTGTCTATCACCTAAGCAAAACTTGTGTGTTTCTCTATAGTAACACAGATCACAACTTGATCTCCCTCCAAAACAAATGGTTACAATGATGCTGCAATGTTGGTCATTCGAGCTGATCAAATCAATCTATTCCCCAAAACTGCAGAGCTCACGTTCACTATGATCTTCAAATCCATTGACTCAGAAGCTATTCCTAAATTCAGCAATCTTCCCTTCGATAATATGCCTATCAACGCCATGAAGATGGTGGGTTTGAGAAAGAATGAAGAAACGGGTACAAGCTGGATGTGGTGCATGGAAAAGGACAACTCGTGTTATATGTGACAGAAAAGTACCAGACTAATACAGTTGTAACAGTTGGCGGAGAACTCATTGACATTGTCGATCGACTCATTCAATTTCCTAAGATCTATCATAACGAATTAAGGTGGTAGTGCAAAAGAAGTGGAAGTGAGGCTGCTAATCGCATGGATAGCATGCGCGGACATGACTAAGCTTAAGAAATATCGCTGGTTTTCAGTATTGTGGTATATGGCTCAGAAAGCTGCACTCTGACTCAAAACAAAACCTCCCGTATCAATACTTTTGAACTTTGGTGTTAGCATTGTATGTTGAAAATCGGTTTGGTGAGATTGGGTCACAAATGTCCAAAATTAATGCTCAGAAGCTGTTATTTTGGCCATATAAAGACAAGAGGATCGGATGGGAAAGTGGATGGTCGCGGTATCAGAGGTCGACCAGAAATACGCTGGATTGATGGTGACTGAAATGAACAACCAACAACTCAATGTGCTGATGCTGGTTCGGACTTGATGACAAGTCATATTGATGGCCACAAGACAACGTCAGACGCCGTGTTTGATTCCACACTCACTTTGTAATATATATCTTTGTCAGCATGTTTAATTTGCATTATGTTATAATAAATATTGATTCATTATAAAACTTTTTTGGGTTAGATCCTCAATTTGTCATAACATAGTGTAAACGATAAATATGACCTTGTAACATCGATCTACAATTTAAAATGAGATCATAGTGAATATGATAGAAATAAATTTCAAAATATAGATCCACATTTTTGTTAACTAGGTAACAAGTGAAGCTGAGTATGCTTCTATCATTGTAGAAGCAGACTCATATTCATTTTTTGTTAATATTTTCACAATTTCTTAAAACATTTAGAAGAATTCCTTTACTTTTTATCGAATTTTTATTGTTTTAGTATATTTTCATAAAGATTAGTAATATTAGTAGAATGCCAACACTTTATTTTATAATTTTTCAATAATTTCATAATTTTTATTGAGTATTTATTTGTTAAGTTTTTTTTAATAAGTAGTATCATTTACTAAATTTTTAATAAAGTTTCTTCAATTTTACTGAATTTTTGTTAAATTATTTTAATGTAATTTCTTTTTTAGCAGAATGGGTTTACTTTTTATCAGATTAATTTGTATTTCTTTAAATTTCATTAATTTTTAGTTGATTTTTTTGTTAGTTTTTCTACATTTTCTTTAATAAATAGTATCTCTTACGGAATTTATTCTATTTTTGTTAAAATTTATTTGATTTTTTTCAATTTTATTGAATGTTAATTAACTTTCTTCATTTTTATTATAGTTTTGATAACATGTAGTGTAATTTCTTTACTTTTAAGTTTTGTTTAATAAGTAGTTTCTTTTGCAGAATGTTTTATAAAGTTTTTAAAAATTTATTGTAGTTTTGTTACATTGTTAAATTTTTAACAGATTTATGTTGTATTTTATTACTTTTTACTTAAATTTTCTTAAAATGTTGTTAAATTTTTCATTTTATTGATTGTTTTATTAATTTTTATTTTTACTGTAGTTTGTTAAATTGTATTGTGTTTTTAGTAGAATTTATGTTGCATTTCATTACTTTTTACTGAAATTTTATTGATTTTTGGTATATTTTCTTAAAATTAGTATAAATTTTTTAACATTTTAACAGAATTATGTTGTTTTCATTACTTTTTACAGAAATTGAATTAAAATTATTTTTTATTAATTTAGTAGAATTTCTTTACTTTTTAACAGATTTATATTGTACGTATATTACATATTTCATTAACATTTAGTGATTTTTTAAAATTTTATTAAGTTTAATTAATTAGTATATTTTACTGAATATTTAATAACTTTTCTCAAAATTTATTAGTTTTTTTATTGAATTTTCAGTAGCATTTTTTTACTTTTTATAAAATTTAGTACTTTTTTTATTGTAGCTTTGTTAAAATTTATTTAATATTAACACTTTATATTGAATGTTTTATAGAATTTCTATTTTTGTGTTTATAATATTTTTCTTTAATAAGTTGTATGTCACATTGAACTTTTATTAGAACTTCTTAAATGTGTCAAATGTAGTGTTTTTAAAGAAACGAAACTATAAAGTAATTAAAAATACACGTATTAGATCCATATTATAATGCACTAAAGAAATTATTAGTTCATTATATAATAACCACCCATTTGTTCTTGATTATCTCTTGAGAAGCGATGGTTCTTTCGCATGATGATCGTGTGCAGATGTTACACTACAGCAGGAAGTGCACTCATACAGAGCTCTTGCAGCCCGATTTGCAGTTCGAGTAGCCACGATTTATGATCTGGTCACACGATTTCGTGAAACCGGCACCGTAGACGATCGTCCAAGGTCGGGGAGACCAAAGGTTTCAAGCGCGAGGAAGGACCGAAGTTTGTTGCACATGTCCCATAGAAGTCCTCAGAAGAGCAGTCGGACACTGGCCCAAGGAGTGGGCACAAAGGAGCGATGTGGTGGCAACTTCAAGGACCGTGCGTTTCAGGCTTTTCCAGGCCGGTCGGTTTTCGTATACGTTGCGCCCACAAAACCCCTTCTGACTGCTCGTCATCGTGCCAACCGGCTTCAACAGGCTCGTGAGCATCTTCAATGGACGCCAGACCAGTGGAGAAACGTTTTGTTCTCGACAGGAGGGTCCATGGACTGCAGGAGCTCTTCGATGCAGCAAGTGACATCTTCCGTAATTTGCCACCTCAGCTGATCGTCGAGAACCTTCTGCAATCGATGTCCAACCGCTGCCAGCAAGTGATCGACAGTCATGACGTCATTTTGACTACTGAGTCACGTCCCCTTTATGAGAACGCGACAACAGCCCCTTTTCAGGGCCAGCCACTTGTTGATTGACGCTTTCAAATGACAAACATTCACTGATTATGCAAAGATATACAACAACAAAATTATTAAACAAAAAATAATTACGAAAACTGCAATTTCTGCAGGTGTTACGGTTTCTTTTTCCCAGCCCCGTAGTTTAGTGATTGTGCCTGGCTGATGAGTACCTGAAGTTAGCACAATACTAAATTAAACTTCATCCGAATGATTTAAAAGTTACTGTCAGTAATAAACAGATTGTATGTAGAATGTGTTTTTTCTATTTGGCTGAAATAATGCATAATTAATTGTTTACCGGAGCATGATGATTGAAATCAGCCACAATTCCTTGTGCTAGGTGGTGGCCAGCCGTGTTAACAGCTGTGTATCGCTCAATTGCAGTCACATTTTAGAATAAACTAAATTAATATTGTGTTCTCAATTTAGTAGTTCTCTGCGTAGAGTTTATTCAATAATTGAAGCTCATGTGCGCTCAAAATCTGTATTTTTATACAATTTCTACAGAAAACATATTAAGCCGAACTGTGTTCCCTCTAAAAGTTAAGGAACGTTGTAATATGAAGTGAAACTCATGTCTTCCAAATTTATTACAGATTATTCCAAAAATTTCAATAAAAACAAGACCTCGGAAATCTATAAGATGATATTTAATGAGCTTCTCTACCTAATGCTAAAAATATGGTAATATGAACATTATAGAAAAGGGACAAGCCCGTTCTCAATTGACACGTCAACTGCCTTCTGTAACTTGACATATTTGGAGACCAGGTACTTTTAAGGCTTTTATCGATTTCTCAAAACGCTTTAATAATAAGCATTTTCTCAGACCAATTGTTTACAAATACAATTGAATGCAATGCAATGCGTACTCACCGTCTACTTTTTGTTTTCACTTGTTTTACTTTAAACAATTATAAAATTACGAACGTGTTTAAATATATCATTGAATGTTTACAAGACAGTTTCGTTATGAAATTCGAACAGTATACTTCAAATGGCATATTGCGTAGTTTACAATTTAGTTAATACACATTGTTGTTTTGTCAAATGAAAACCAGATACATCAAGTTTTATTTTTTCAATTTTTTGAAGCTTAATAAAACTCAAACGATACACAAAAAATCAAAGAAACACATTTATATTATCATTTAAAAGGCAAATTTTCAGTTCGACACATTTTGTTTCAATTTTTCTTAGTGCTGACTTCAACTACTTGTGGCTCATGAGGCCCAACAAAGCCGAAACAGCTGTCCCGGGCTATCACTTGCGAGTAGTATGAATAAGTAGTATATTTTTATCAAAGTATTCCTATTTTGTTATTATTACTCTTAAACACATTAATTGGCCAGGACCTGCTTTGACAGTGTGAGTGCCCTTTAATAAAAAAACAGGCTTCCAAGTACTTTTTTGTCAATAGCTTCTTCTTTTTCTCTTCTTATGCA
>JAUYWI010116050.1:0-10603 GCA_034780595.1 Parotoplana pacifica
TTGTACCAAATTGTTATTGTACTTAATTGTTAATAAAATGTTTTATTTGCCGCTTGTTTTTTTTAAGACAGTCTATAATTGCATTTATATTCTAAACCAAACAATATGAACAAATTACATCAACTAATACTAGATAATTATGTATAATTATGAAACACATAAGTACAATTTGACAGATACATCCCACTCACGTCTATGACATTTTGGCAGATCAATGAGATTTCTAAATTTCTTGTCCAGCATTTGTAGTATAAGTGACTGTAGAAATTCAGTGATATACTCTCGAACTTCCTGCAAATTAGCAAAATGTTTGTTGCATCTTTGAGATTCCATATTTCAAAATATATAACGATCCAGTAGATTTAAAGCTGGTAATATGTTGCTATAAGCCTGTTGCCTGTTAGATAAGTACGCTGCGTGATACCTCTGCTTTGCCATGTTTGTATCAGCCTCTTGCATCACTCGTACTACTGTGCACTTAAAGAGTATGGTATCGATTTGGCTTCAACACTTGAAAAGCCAAGATCTTCATTGATAATTGTAACTACAGTTGTTTTTGAAAATGTGTTATCTTCTTGTGACTTCCGAGATGGATTGATAGGAAAGATGATCATTCTAATCAAATAATTGGCGCTAAATTTCTGCATTTGCATCAGACTTTTGCATTCTGGTTTTGCCAAGATTTGGCTTTTTATCAGAAATTTATAAAATGTTTCTATAATGTCTATTCCATTTCAATGAACTTTGGAATTATAAGAATAATTTGTCGTCGACGGGAGAAATTCAAATAATATGCAACATTATGTTTGTGCCGTTATCTATGCTTAAAATAATAAAATTTAGAACTTATCTATATGGTAGTAAACTTATTAGTACCAATTTGAATCCCTCATCACTGACAACCACAGCAAATTTGTCTAAATTAAGATCTATCGCGATGTGACTTTAATACTGATTTTCGTGATCCGCCCTTGTCCATATCAACCACAGAAATTCTCCATGAATTGATCTACGCCTAATGTTGGCAAAAAACAGAATCCAAAAGTCTGCTGAAAATGAAGAATTTAAACGCCAATTATTTGATTAGAATGATCATATTTACTGTCAAACCATCTCGGAAGTTATAGGAAGATATGAATATCAAAAACAACTGTAGCTACAATTATCAATGAAGATCTTGGCTTTACAGGTGTTGTAGCCAAATTGATATACTACTCTTTAAGTGTACAGTAGTACCAGTGATGCAACAGGTTGATACAAACATGGCATAGCAGAGGTATCACCCAGCGTACTTACGTAACAGGCAACAGGCTGATAGAAACATATTACCAGCTTTAAATCTACAGGATCGTTATATATTTTGAAATATGGAATCTCATTGACGCAGCAAAACTTTTGCTAATTTGAAGGAAGTTCGAGAGTATATCATTGAATTTCTACAGTCACTTACACCACAAAAGCTGGACAAGAAATTTAAAAATCTCCTTGATCACTGCCAAAAGGTGATAAACGTGAATGGGATGTGTTCATAGTTATTAATTAAATGACACGTTTGATAATTATACATATCTTCCATTCGTTGATGGAATTTGTTCATAATGTTTGGTTTAGAATAAAAATGCAAATATTAACGGAGTACACTATAATTCATGTACCGTAAGATTTAAAAATTGTTTAAGATTTAATTTACAAATTGATATATTCAGAAAAAGAGATGTGGAGGTGACAAGGACCACTATGGATAGATATGTTTGGCGAAATATTATCTCCAATACTCAGGTCAAGCAGTTACCCTGATAATGATGATGATGATGATGATATTTCCTTTCTTTTATTTTCAAAATAAAACAAATTACACCTTAATATAAGGTCAAAAACGTTCAACAACAAAAAATTATATAATATTATTGGCCAAAATGGCAAAAAGTGAGTTAGCTCACACCATGAAATAATTGAAATACACTCAAAACTGTGATTGTTTTTTAATTAATAAGAATTTCCATGAGCTAACTACTTTTTTATTGTTTTAACTGACATAGCTATACTTCCATTTTACATTTAAGTTACAGAGTAAAAATCCTTCACAATTGGAAATATAAAATACAATTAAATAAATACAACATTTAAAAGTTACATGAATCATAGTATTGAACATGTATTATCACAGACAGATTTAATACAAATCCATAAATCGATAGTTTATCTAAAAAATGATATTTAAAATAATCATTTTACTATACTCAAAATAAAGATTTATGAAAAATGTAGGAAGGCATTCAAAATAATGTCTTTGAAAATTGGATGCATCACCTTTATGGTAGCTTCAATATTGTAAATAGAAAATATAATTAAATGAATACCATATTTACAAGTTTTGTAGATCATGGTATGTAACAACTAATAATCCAGATACAAAAATCGATGATACAATTTTATATAACGACAAAATATTCAACAAAAAACAATCATAATAAAGTTCGGTTATGTGCAATTATACCAATGGCGAAAGTACATTTAAATAATAAAAAAGTAGTTTGCTCATGGAAATTCTTATTAATTAAAGAGCAAACACAGTTTTGAGTGTATTTCAATTATTTTATGGTGTGCTCTAACACACTTTTATGCATATTTCAATTATTTTATGGTGTGAGCTCTCTCACTTTTTGCCATTTGTGGCAAATAATATTATTTTAGTACCATTATTATATAAATAGCATACAAATATACAGTGCGCGACAAATTATTAGGGACACATGGTGTTTTAAAATACTTTTAATCCGTACAATTTTCAACGTGCACTTAGATATGTTCAATATCTATTTTCAATAATCACATCACTAAATTATTTTTGCTAATATATTTATTGATCTTCATGGGTGGGGCGGGGGTGCAAAATATCCCTGTTTGTCTGTTTATTAAAATGTATGCTGCAGTTTTTAAAAAAAGATCAATGTTTATATTGAAGATTATAGCAACACTTTTGTTACAATGATTACATCAATTTAATCTTTAACAGTTTTCTGAAAAACGGCATCGTACATTTGATTTATTCTTTCATAAGAAGACATAGAATGATCTCAGTGTTCGGAAAATGTTTAATATGTGGATGGGCAATTAATGGAACAGAATTTTGTTATATTCAGATAGATAATGTCCAATAAAATATCAATTTTATTGATTTTCTCCAAAATAGCACCACACATGTTTTTATTTTTTCATAATAATTATTAAAAAGGTATCCTCATTGAGAAAATGTATAGTTTGAGCTTGCGCAATTACTATATTTATGAGTTACATTGGCACACAAGTAAGTCTAAAAATCGATTTTATTGATTTTATCGATTTACTCAGAAATGGCCCCCCAAATAATGTTATTTTTATAGAAATTCTTATAATGGACTTCCCGTTCAGAAAATGTATGGTTTGTTTATGCAAGTTAACGTGATAAAATTTGACATCTTAAGATCAATCATATTTTTGAAGATATCGATTTTGTGGACTTTATCTATTTTCTTCAAAACAGCACCAGAGATATCTTTAATTCTTTCATAATAATTCTTAAGTAGGTCTTCCTGATACAATAAGCTTGAGTTTCAGTATGCGCAATTAATTTACCACGTTTTCTCATTTTCCAATGGTAAATATTATTAAAAATATTGATTTTATAGATAATTTAAAACACGGAAACACAAAATATTTTAATTCTTTTATATTCATTCTTAGAATAACCTGCCGGTTTTAGAAATATATAGTTTGTTCATACGGAATTTCAAGTCACAAAAGCTTTGTTCAAACCGGGCGTGGCTTTGTTGCTGAAACAGCAGAAACTACCATAAAGCTGTAATAACCAGCTCGATCAAGTGTGTTAGCAATTTACAATAAAATTTGCCATTATGACTGATGTTTTCTACCACAAGCTCACAATGAATTACTTACTGGACACTTATCACAATAAATTAGTAGATACCTACATACATGCATATATTTCTCATTAATATCGTTTCAATTAAAATTCTTATGGAGATGTATTCTTATTTCTTATTATTTTAAAAATCGGACTGTTTAGTGCATCTGCCATTACTGAAGTGCTAAATTGTACATTAGTTTATACAGATCTTTTCATAGGTATTTCTAATTGAAACCAAACATTTAAAATCATTTTAAAAAGTATCTGTATATTACTCTAAGAAATCAAACCCTACATTATCGTAAACTATAGCAACTTATATTTGGTATCTCAGAAATTTACTTTATAAGATTGTTAAATACGAGAATCATCAAAAATGTAATTTGGTTCAAAGTACCCTCAACCCATAACTAGTATTTGGATCGCATAGTATCTTGCTGTTAGTATGACTTTTCAATATTATGTAATGTGCTTAAATGTATCCGCATTTTTCCTGTTTTGATGAGAGAAAAACACCCCAAAAGTAGTATACAACTGGATGTCATGCTCATTTGGAGGTTTGTGAATTACATTAATTTTTTAAAATTTATTTCGTATTGAATGGAGGTTCTCAATTGAAAAAATAAGAGCTTAAACAAAATCTGTAAAGAACCACACATGCCAGATACCTTTCATAATGCCTAAATTTTAATTATATTGTATAGCATACATACACCTACATTTACATGAACTTTACATGTAGAGAATATGATTACTTTATTGTATTTCCATAAATTAACTGAATATTGCATAGCATCACAAGCCCTCAATACTTCCTCCTCTCTTCTTTCCACACTACTGTTTTTTCCCAATCTTTTTCATTTCCTTCCTTTCTTCCCTCCCACTTTTCTTTCTTTTTTCCTTTTATTCTACTTCTCCCCCTTTTTCCTCCACTCCTTTCTTTCTAACCCCTCCCCATTTGCCCCTCCATTTTCCTCCCCTCCTTCTTTTTCCCTTTAGTCTACCAACTTCCCCTTTTCTTCTTTACCCCTCCCCTTTGGTCCTCCATTCCCTTCTTTTTTCCCTTTTATTGTACCCCCTCCTGTTTTCCTTCACTCTCTTCAATATTCCTTTTTTACCTACTCCGTTTTACCTTTAACCCTCCCTTTTTCCATACTTTTCTTTTTCCTCCGCTCCCTTCTTTTTCCTTTCTTTATATCCCCTACCCTATTGTTTTCTTTCCGCCTCCACCTTTTCTCTCCTGCCACTTTCACTTTCTTTTTACCCATTCCTCCTCTCTTTTTTTCCGCCTCTCCCTTTTCCTCCGCTAGCTTCTTTTTTCAATTCTTTTCCGCCTCCCACTTTTTCTTCTTGACCCCTCCCCCTTTTTTAATTGTGGGGGGAGAGACTCCCTTGCTCAGATATGCTGTAAACCCAAATATAGTATATCAACATTGTTGAACGTTTTAGGTGACAAATATTGTGTCCGATTTGGTGTGTATAATCCTATTATGCATAATGCTTTTTTTGCAAACCAGTGATTTAAAATACTTTATCAATAGACATCTTGAATATTTTAATAGATAGATTTCAAAGTTTAGGAATAGAATTTTATAGACGATTCAAATTTTATTAATAATTCCATTAAAATTTGTGTCATTTAAAAACAATTAACTCTGCAACTAAATTTCATAATCATATTTTATAAAACGCATTTATTTACTACCTTCCACTAGCGGTGAGTTAATTATATAATATTTTGTTTATTTATTTAGACATTAGATTGTGTTAGAAAGTAAATTATATAATTAGTAACTTGTCAATGGTATTTTCAACTTTAAGTTAGATATATTTAAATAATTGTAAATGTGAATGGCGTCTGCAACAGCTGCCGAATGAAGTGCGTAACCTTTATCAAAGCCACGGCACTAGTCTTGCTGAAAATTTCTGTTAGCAGTACAGTTCTTATAGTTATCAATGCTAAAGTGTCCACTGTAATATACCTTGACGTCTAAAAATAATGGGCATTAATTGGCCTCACAGACAACAAATAACATCATTGGACAGCAGCAGCTATCAACTTTGCTCCAAAAATAATTTAAACGACAGAAATATAATATGTAGTAAGTTTAGCTATATCAACCTTTTCTGATATATAGGTACACATTGTTACGTATAAATCTGAAACACAAAAAGTAAGTTAATTATCAATTGATAAGTTAATTATATTTTACAATACTGATATAAATATTACTTTTAGATAATTATAACTATGTATACAATGGATCGGAATCAAATGCTAATGTCATGTATTCTATTAAACATTATCTTCAATTTCAAAACCTTTCAAACAAGTAAGAACATAACCTCAGACGGATACTATTTAGCTGATTTCTACAACGTGTATCCCACTTTTTAGGCCCCTGTGTAGATTTTTTCATCTACCATACTGCTAAATACTACACTTGTACAAAGGATGGCGCTTCGTCCTACTGGTGCGCAACGTCCATAACACCCGGGACATATTATTTGAGATACAAAACCTGCAAAAGTACGTGCTTATTTTGAATTTGAAACAAAAACAAAAATAATTAAAACTAGTAGATTCGATGTAGAACAAATGAATATATTGCTAATTTTTCAGTACATTCTTCAATGATTTTTGGAGTGTATTTTATTGGTTAGACATTTTGTATGGATGCGCTTTGCACGAAACAAAAACCTGTTCATTTTCATTGGGGTATTAAATAGATAGGTACGTGCCTAAACATTAGGGATCCCCTTATTTCTGAACATTGGAGAAAATTTCGTTCACATTTGGAGTCTCCTGGCATTGATACCTATTGGTTTATTAGATTCCATAATCAGTCCGCTTTCAAAATACTCTTCTTGTGGGTCTCTGTGACCTTTTAGTTCGTCCAAATATAAAACATTTATCAGCGAAGGTGATCTAAAATTTTCGTTGTTATAAATCATAGAAATATCACTTGGATCAGACAATCTCAGTTAAATTATAACTCATATGTTAGTTGTATTTTAAGTTATATATTTTCTTTACTTTTTGCAGAGTGTGTGTTTCCATTCAAATATAAAGGCGTCACGTACAATAAATGCCCTACAGCCGGTAAAGCGTTTAATTGGTGTTCAACAAAAGTGATTAGCAATGGGGTGCATGTGAACGGTAACTGGATCAAATGTCAAGGTGCTCACTCGGTTTCATTTGTATGGCGTTTTCAATTATTTTATTTTATTTTGAAGCACAAACAGCAAACTTAACAAAATAGTGTTCTCAAGCATCAATCATCAGTTCGCGTGTTCTCTGTCATTTCCAAAGCTGTTGTCCCAAAATTGCTGCATTTTTTTCTGCCGCATGCACGTTCAAATAATGTTGTACACATTTCATGGCCAGCCGATGTAGATCTTTCCGTTCCATTTTCAACTTCAAAAGACAAGCCTGTTGCAGATATTCATATCCGGACTGTAAAGTATTTGCTTCAGATGCTTGCAGATTTCAGACATGGCAGCATTGTCGTGTTGCTGCACCTAATTCAACTTCTCTTCCTTGAAGTAAGTTCAACTAGGGGAACGATGTCATCGGCTTCGCCCAAGAATTCAATGTGCAGCTCTGGATCAATGGAAACACCTTGGGCTAACACTTTGGCCACAAGTTTCTAAAAACTACATTGCGTTTAAAACACCATAAACAATTGGCTAAAATACTATGGAAGAAGAATCACTAACATTTTAATCGAATTTAGAAATTCAGCGAATGTAGTTAAACTGTGATGTTTCATTACATATATAGTTTATTTATAGCTGCAATATCTACTCTGTTTCTTTTCAGTTGCTGTAACAACGATGGATAATTATTATTTCGAATTTAATAATGTGGGCCGTTATTGGAAAAATGCTGTTGCAGATTGTAAAATGAAAAATAGCCAATTATTGCCTTTGACATATTTGTGGAATGAGAAATACAGAAACCTCCTCAGATGGACAGGGAAGACCAGGCTTTGGGTTGCTCCTGAATATGGAACTGGGAAGTGCACTGCAATAGCTTACAACGAAGTTGCGCCCCGAAAGGAAGACTGTTTTCGACACTTCAAATATATATGCAGAAAAAGTAAGTAGATACATTCCTCTTATATGTTTAAATTAAGGGGAATTCATTTTATCGCTTACAATTTGGTGATCTATGTGTATAATATGCCACATCCATTAAAAAATATGTATTAAATAAAATAAAAATATATCTCCATTTCGGTCAAAATAAATATAGCATTTTAACTACAAGAAATATTTTAGAAATTTATGAATCTTAATATAATAGTGAGCAAAAAAGTTGTGCTGTTTTATTTTTAGATATGTATTCAAATGAAAGAAACTTAAAAATGCGTATAAGAATAATGATTATTGTGTATATAATCTTTTATCTGTAATATGTATATTACTCATGTAAATCGGTTAAAATGAAGTTATCAATTAGTTAATACTTCTTTGGCTTCGAGTCGCTACGATGACGGATGTGACATCGCTGAGAAAAAGTGAAATACAAATTTTACAATGGTTTTAGAATTCATACTAGTGACATTCTAAAATATGGGCCAAGTTTCGGGTTAAAAGTACAAGACATTAAATTTGCTAAATACATCTCAAGCCCATTTAGTTCCAAAATACAAATGGTTCTGAAATCCTCACATAATCCTATCATCCATAAATTTGACATTTAAAATTAGGAAAACATTAGCATTGATGTCTATTTGGACTACCAGACCAAACAGGCAGTACAACTAACTCGGTTGCTGCGTTCTGGGACAATGTTCATTAGGAGGAACGCAGTTCTACCATCCATAGAGGCAAATTAAATTTTAAATTTGAGAATAATCAATTTGTTTTATTTTTTAGCTAGTGCAAGAACATTCAATGGCTTTCATTACGAACTGTTTGAGGGTATTACTGACTTCTATGCCTTCAGCAAGACCTGGACAGAGGCCGAACAAGATTGCCGGAGCAGGGGCGCACATTTGCTTTCTGTTCATTCTATAAAAGAGCGTCACTTGGCCAAATGGAGCAAAGATTGGCGCATGTGGGTTGGAGCTAAGAGAGAAAATGGCCACTACTTTTGGAGTGATGGTACACCATATGATCTTGATTTTTTTGTCAGAGGACAGAGCCTGAAATGCCTGCAACTGTATGGTTTGTCCGTGAGATTGGCTAGCTGTTATGAAAAGCGGGCATATGTGTGTAAAAAGAGTAAGTTAGCACAGAGACAGTGAATATGGTTGGATCAACCAATAGTCATATGGTAGAATTCAGATATTGTTTCTAAAAAATACTATAAAATTGCATATCTAAATATAGTAGTTTAATAATTAGCCGTTACTTAAAACAAATGGAAAATCTTCGTGCACATTTAAAAATAAGTGCAAATAACAAATTTGACAAATATAATATTTACTATTTCAAAAAAATCTTTAATTTGAATTAAATTGCAATGTATTATTTGAATATAAATTACATATGCATTTGAATAACATGTTTGTTTTATTATTAAGTTTCATATTTTGATCTTTTTGTTTTGTAAACTAGGTTATTATTTTATTATCCCTTTTTCATAAATTAACGGTGACAATAAAATATAATTGTGAAAAACAGATTATATCAGTTTACGTTATATTATAGTCCATATATAAATTATATACATATAACGTAGTTGTAATGTCAACTATTTTGTTTTATAGATATTGCTACCAGCATGCCTACACCATAAATCCAAATGTGTTCAACAGAATAACAATGCCAACATATTTTTAATGTTTATATATGTATTTTATTATGGGATGTTTTTTCAAAATTTAATTTCTAAATTAGATAAAAATTATTTTAAATATATTGTTTCTAATACAAATAACATTGTTTTTTTACAATATATATAATCCAGGCCAACAACTTACATATGTATTATAAGAACAAACTTATTATCAAGTAATTATAGAGGTATAATGTCGGGTAAAATATGGGGTAACAGCTACTTAGCCCACCTTTCAAAACGGTATATTTCATAGATAACATAACCCTTCATGTCTATGGAAATACGTTCAATGAACCCAATTTATGCCATTCCATAGGGGTAGGCACAACAACTAACGCCGTCCAATGCCTCGTTTCAATTGTTTGACTTTTAGAAATTTACCAAGTTTCAAAATAGCATCTTTACTCCTAGAAGGTCATGTTCATAACTCTTGACTGATATCTTGATAGCAGCGTTGAATTTGTCCAATACTTCGAAAGTAAAATAGTTGGCTAAATTATTGATTTTCCTTTAATCGAAGTGTAATCTAGACAGTTTAGTTTCAATAATGTGGCGGAAATAAATGATAAGTCTGAGCCGGTATCTATAAGAGTTTGAATAGGTAACGCGTTAACTATCTCGTCTACCAGATTGGATTTGGATTATGAGCTTGTGGCAAGTGTTGCTGATGGTTTGGGGATCATTAACAAACTCTGGACTGCGGGAGATTTCTTTGTCTTTTATTTTATATTATGTTATCCAAGATCATGGTGACTAACATTAAAAAAGAAACTGTGTTTATTTATTGTATCTTCCGTCTATGAAAATTGCATAAACTGATGATTGTTTACACATCGTCGTCGTGTATCCATCAGTTCGGTTGTCGAGCCCTGGTGATCCTAGACACGACATTTGCCCATTGCTCT
>JAUYWI010116061.1:0-10602 GCA_034780595.1 Parotoplana pacifica
ATTTACTTGACTCTTTGATGATGATTCCTACTCCATTTCGTTTGTTGTCTGTGCCATTGTAGTAGATCTTATAACCTAGGCCAATCTTTTTTGCTTTTGCTCCTTTCCATTTCACCTCTTGTACACATGCAATGTCCACTCTTCTCCTACTAAGGGTATCTGCCACTTCCATTGCTCTTCCAGTCATGGAGCCTACATTCCATGTTGCTACCCTTAATTTGCTTTGATCAGCTAGCTTCTTCAGCCACAGTCGCTGTTGATCCTGTGGTAGCCCTTGCTCATTTTTCGTACTACTCAGGCGAGGGCAGCACGCGTTGCCTCCGGGGTATGCCGTAGCTCTATTTCTATTGGCTTGTGACCCTGGTATGCAGTTCCATGCCCACCCTGTGGCAGAGTTATTATATCACTATAATTTTCCCAGAACATTAACTATTATAATTTACAGATTTAGTAATACTAGTTTTGGTAGACTTACAAAAAGCTGCAGTAATGTAGTTGTTGCAAATAACATTTCTGATAAAAACCAAAATTATGATAGTTTTGGTATTATTTGTCATATTGTTTCTTCAATCAACCGTGACCATTACATTTCCACCATTTCAAAATTTGATTTTGATCTACCTTTTAATTCAATTAGTGTTTATTTAGCCTTTTACAATTAAAATAATAACTTAATAGATTCTGGGGAGAGTGACTAGTGCATACACATAAAACTGGTTTAAACGCATCATTGAGGGTCCTTAAATCCAGCATTATATTTCTTGTTATTGTTTTGCATTTTAATTTCTGTATATTTTTCATTTCTGACTTTGATTTTTGAATTTCGATAAACTTTCAATCACCAAGCTTGACTGACGATGTATTCCGATTCTTTAAAGACGAAAATTATATTCATGAGGTCAAATTCGTACGTTATTTTCTAAGAGAACTTGGCCCTTAAAAATCTTAGCATTTGTATGGGTTATTACATATGAGCAGAGGGTAAACAGGCATTTTCGAACCTAGAAAGATTAGATTCATCATAATAAATATATACCTATGTTTCTATAGGTTTCGTTGTTTTAAAGCATTTTCTTGATCATTATTAAGGAGCGTCTTTTTTCATTTTCTGTGCAAAATAATTTTTTTCCAAGACCAATGGGTTTAGAATTGGTACAAATTTGTTTCTACTTTGTTGAATCTTGTATTTGTTTAAGTAAAAGGAAAAGTAACTGGTAGATAATTGTTTATTGTAGCAACTGGCCTTAAGCCGTAGTAATGGTAATGTACTTGTAACAAGGTATTCAAGCCGATCAGTGTAGTAAGTGTCTCTGCTAGATGTGTTGTGTAGCAGCCAGTGGTGGCTGTTTTTTATAAATATAATGAGAAGTGTACAACAGCCAATAAGAATAAAGCAGGGATACAACATACATACTTCTATATTAAGTCGTTTTTGGTATCTTCATTTAGACAAGTGTGGTTTGGAATTTGTTTGTCAATTCCCAACTTCCTTGACTACATTATTCATTTCCAATATTTCTTTTACCGTTTTGGACATATTTTCGAGGTATTTCCCTATTTTGGACCAGTTTGTGTAGTATTGTGAGTAATTATTGTATACTGGGTATGTCAATATTTTGTTATGGATATAGCAACTTAACTAGCACATAGGAGCGTTATTTTCATTTTGCGAAATTGGAATGGTGGCCAAAAAGCACAAGATGCGTTGGGCGATCGATCCCGATGGTTGAGACAAATAGTCGTTGTATTCTCAGTGCATAGGCCATTTGACCATTGCAGCTCTGGGATTGATGCCAATTTCATTAAGCATTGTAATCTGTAAATTGTAAATTTTAAGATACAATTTTGTAAAATTCTGTTTCACTAATAAATTGTAGACTGTAGTCTTTATTCTGTAAATTGTAACCTGTGTCCTGTAATATTCTCTTTCACTAAGAGAAATTCTCGCATTGCTTTTTGTAATTACGAGTTACAAAATTACAGTAAAAGAAAGGACGGTAACGTTTAGAAATAGCTTAGTTTTAATATGGATATTGCGCTGCCGTTAATCTACGATGGTGATCAAAATAATCAAGATGTTAATAATAAAGTATTCATGCCAAGAGTTAATTTCAATGTGGATTTAGATTTTATACAACGATCTAGATTTGATAGGCAATGGTTTCATTTGAAAAAGAAAGGTGCAATATGTTCATTATTGTAGCTAAATATTATGTATAAAAATAGACATACTTAATATCTGCTCCTAAGAGACAATCATTTTAATAATAACAAGCAAATAGCCTACTATTAGGTGCATGTGCATTCTATTATAAGACTAAATTGATTGATCATAACTTGGGACTTAAATAATCAAATAAACAAACAGGCTTTCTTCACCTTCTTTGTTTCTGAAGAGAGCCGCATTACAGGCAGTCAATCCCTGGTCAAAATTGCTTATAAGTTACTTATACACCACTTATATGACATGAGATAACGTATAAGTATTAAATATACAGCTGTCTTACTTATACGTGATCCGTAAGTAACTTATACGCAGTGAATAAATACTTATAATCAAAACTTATGTGCCTTTTCCACCAGGGATAGCCCCATGAAGTTCAAGACAACATAGGTTGGTTGTTTGTTAACATCCTCAGGTAGTCGGAAATTAATTCCAGCCCTAGACAGAATGTGGTGGTGATTCTTGTCACAACTCAAAACAATCGAGGATAGTGTGGGTTAAAGTTTCGAGGCAGTCGGAACAGGTGGCATTATTTTCCTTGTTGATTCAAACCGGTGGGTTCTGGTAGAAATGAGAAGTCCGGTCCTGAGTTGATTGAACTTGACTTTGACCTTAAGGTCCATTTGCGTTTCCTATACTCTTTCTTGGTTATATGATGACTGAAGTTGCCTTTTATATCACTGTTGATGCCTGCTTAAGGTTTGTCAGGTGACTCAAATCCCTGATATTTTAGATTCGATGCATTTAATCGATTTGACTTGTGGTTCTGCGGATGTGTATATTTCTGGGTGGTATCAAAAATGCACATAGGTGCCTCATATGGTTGTCTTGTGACAGTTAAAATAAAGGTTGCTTATTGTTATGTCCTTGACTTGGGGAACATTTTGAGTGCCAAAATGACATTTAAGGTGGTGAGAGAGAGAGGCGTACACGGGGCTATATGGTGAGTATACAGAATCATTGGGAGGTGGTAAAGGTCGAACATTGTATAACTGATGAGAATGGGCTATTTTGAAGGTCAAATTGCAAGAGAAAGTAGGTCAACTGAGTTGAGCCTTTATATAATCTTGAATTTATTTGTCTTTTCTAGGGCGAGTTTACTGATGATGGAACTGAAACACATTTTGGTTTTGAAGAACATTCATGTTGTATTCGAACGAGCAGTAGTGGAAAACGAAGATCGGGTCTCATTCACACATTATTCGTAGATGATTGTGAAGTTCCCCCCACCTCAGTGGATCAATAGTAATACTTATTAGCAGTATTTTTAGTAATATTAAGTACCTACTACTGTCGATGGTGTACTAATTTAGTGGCCAACTAAAACAATGAAATAACCACCTACATAATTATTCACACCCAAAATATATTACATTGTACAAACAATCTCCAGCATCCTACTATGTGTAAATAAAGGTTATATCTAATATTATAGATCGAAAAGTGAATAAGCGTGTTAGCTCAAACACTAAAATAATTGGGCATTTTCAATCTTCCGGTAGTAGTACATTAAAGAATACTTGTAGTGGAATTTGTTTTTCAAAATTTTGCTTAGTTCTCTAGACATAATTTTTTAAAGTACAATAATTTTTTGTTTACTACATTAAAATAACTTTCACAAATTAATAATTTTGTACAATAGTCAATTAACCCTGACAAAAGGCTGGCTTGCAGATCATCCCAAGGACTCTAGCACAATTCCAGAACACGACCGGTTTTACCCTTGTTAGTGATCATCAGGTGAATATGCCGAACCCAAGCTATTACTACTTGAAAAGCAGCGAGCCTAGTAGCTCTAGAATCCAATTTTGGCTTAATATGTAAAATCATTTTTAATCTTGGTGAAATACCAATAAGCGCAGATCTGAAATTGGAATCTAGAGCTCCTAGGCTCGCTGCTTTTCATGTAGTATGAGCTTGGGTTCAGCAATTTCCTATGTTCACCTGATGATCCCTGACAAGGGTGAAACCGGTAGTGTTCTAGAATTGTGCTCGAGTCCTGATCTGCTATGCCAGATTTTTGTCAGGGTTAATTGACCATTGCACTATTTTGTTTTTTGACTTAATATGTAAAATCATTTTTGTGTTTTTAATGTTGGTGAGATACCACTAAGTGCAGATCTGAAATTGGATTCTAGAGCTCCTAGACTCGCTGCTTTTCAAGTAGTATGAGCTTGGGTTCAGTAATTTCCTATGTTCATCTGATGATATCTAACAAGGGTGAAACCGGTAGTTCTGGAATTGTGCTGGAGTCCTAGCGATGATCTGCTACGCCAGTCTTTTGTCAGGGTTAATAGACTATTGCATTCCTCGTGAGAACTAAATACAATTTAGAAAAACGAGATACACTACAAATATTCTTTAATGTACTATTACCAAAAATGTCCAATATTGTCAAGGACAGCTAAATATAGCTATACAATCTATCTGTCCTTGTTATTGAGTTCTTAGATAAATATTAGAGCAGAAAACTAATACATGTGTACGTACCACAATTTAAAATCTAAAAAATATTTTTCCTTAGGCTTAGAATGGGCAGAAAAGATTTTTTAACATTTTTAACATTAATTTTTTGTAAAACGGATTCATTTGTCAAAAGTTAGTACCTTGATGAAGCTGAAAAAAAGAGAAATATTTGTTGAAAAAGTGGGACAGAAACTTGGACAGGAAAACTCATGGGAGGTTCTGAGCAGTGTTATAACAGGTAGCAAAAAAGATGTGTTAGATGATACATGAGGGACGAAAGGAAAGAAGGAAGAGACATGGTGGTGGTTGCTATAAAGAAGAAACGTGAGAAGAAACTTGAACTGGAGTGAGGAGGCAAGTAAAGTATTCAAGAAAGCAAACAGGTAGCAAAAAGGGCATATGAGGATCTGTATAACCGTCTAGAAGAGAAAGATGAACATCAGAAAGCTATTAGAGTCGCAAAACAGAGGAATAAGGAATCACAAGATGTATACCAAGCAAAAATGATGACAGATAAAATGGACAGGTACTGACAGATGATGCAAAAATCAGAGACAGATGGAAGGAGTACTACCATCAGTTTATGAATGTGGAAAACCCGAGAAGAGAGCGTAGAAGAGAAGAAGCTGAAAAAACTGAAGTAGAGGAAGTGAGCGAGGAAGAAATATCCAGGGTATTAATGAGTATGAAAAGAGGAATAGCAGTTGGACCAGGTGATATACCAGTAGAAGAATGGAAAGCACTTGGTAAAACAGCAAAGAGACTATCAGCAGTGTTAGGTCATGGAGACAGAAGAAATGCCAGAAGATTGAAGACGAAGTACTTTGATCCCATTCAAAAAGAGGGGTGACATACAGAACTTTGGAAACTATCTTAGCATCAAACTAACATTACACACCCTGAAATTGTGGGAGAGAATTGTGATTAAAAGATTAAAGAGAAAGTGACAGTAACGCATCAACCGTTTGGTTTATGTCTGAGCGGAGTACACAAGATGCTATTTTGCACTGCGGCATGTGATGGAAAAGTACAAGGAAGGACAGAAAGACATGCATTTTATCTTTATTGATTGGAGAAGGCATATGACTGGGTACCTAGATAAGAAGTGTGAAACTCTTTGAAGCTGAAGGGAGTAGAGGATAAGCACATCAGACTCATCGAAGACATGTACAAAGGGTGTACAACTAAAGTAAGTGTCCTGCTGTGAGTCGGAGAACTTTGAAGAAACTGTGGGACTTCATCAAGGATCTGCCCTGAGTCCATTTCTTTTTGCCTTGGTAATAGACTGTCTGGTGGCAAAGTCCAGAGAGAAGCATCGTGGGAAATACTGTTCGAGGATGATGTGGTTATAGGATTGGAGTCAGGGGCAGAGATAGAACATAGACTAGAAATGTGGAGAGCAGCAATGGAGGACGGAGGAATGTGAGTTAGAATTTGAATTTGAGAACAGGCCGTGGGGAAGAGAAGGTGTGGAACATCCAAAAGATGGGAAGACTGCATCCGTGAAGATATGGAGAGAGTGGGAGTCCGAGAGGATGATGCAATTTACTGCAAATAGTGGAGGAAAATGATGCACACCGGCGACCTCATCTAAATGTGGGACAAGTCAGAAGAAGAAGCACATTGATGTTCTACAGCTACACACACCCATGTCATATTATATATTGCTGTAGTGGGTGTTTTGTCCCGTTAAAATTGGCATCTCCCAAGGCTTCTTGTGAACAGTAGGTAAGTGGCCAGGTAATCTTCTTGTGGATGCTAATCTGAGATCGTACTGAGCTTTTACAGTTCTCATATTGAGATGTCAATTTTCTTTGCTGGGAACAGAATTTTTTCTAAAGAACAAACACTTTAAATTTAGAAATCATTTTTATTTTGATTGGTTACTAAGTAAATATTTAGTAATTCATGGCTTTTTAACTCAATTGAGCTATCTTCTATGTACCTATAATAACTAATTCCTTTTTGTTTTTTTCAATTTTTTAGTATGGAATGGAGTCTTGAAAACAGAAGATAAGGTTGACATTTCAACAAACAGATTATGATAATTTTTGTAATGTAACCTAATTTTGTTGTTAGTTTTTTCATTTTGTTTTATATGCTGGAATATCTTTAGTCTTTAATTATTACTACATTTATTCCGTTTTACTTTTAATCTATTCATGTATCATGTTTTATATTACATTGTTGCACTCGTAGAATATTCAACTAAGTCAATACTTTATAGAATTTTTATCTAAGTCAGTCGTCATTTGTCAAAGCATTTTATTCTATGTACTTTTTATTTCATATGTGTATTCAAATATATTACTGCGATGATGTGTTGATCAATATCCTGATTTATTTTTTGTTTAATTGCATTATATGAGGTAGGTAGGTACTTAATGGAATGAAAATACTCTTTTTTTATAACTTGAAATGGGTTTTGTTTCGAAACATGACAGATGAATATTCCAGTATAAACATTATGATTCTGTTCGTGCAAATGTCTCTAAGATAAGTTACGAAAATAAATACTTTATTATAATATTATTACCTTTGCCAATTAAATTCATACTAATATATTATATGAAAACATACATTTATAATTTTTTAATATGATCTCTTGTTGTTAAGAGGCCTGTAAAGCCATGGCGTATGCTTAGCATACGTAATTTGTACAGGGTGTTTGGAAAGTCGCTATGCGGTGAAATAACAAAATTATAAATAAGTAAGATGCTGAACAAATTTTGATAAAATGAGATCAATGTATCGTTCTAAATTAATAGTCTCATCGAAGAAAATCGGTCCGATAATTATCCTTTTACTGATGGCAATCCAGATCCCGACTTTCAATGAATGAAGTGAATGTTCGAATAATTCCTGTGGACTGTAGTCGCACCATAAACGAGAATTTTGACTATTAACATATCCAGACAAATGGAACCAAACCTTATCTGTATATAACGTGTCATCAAGTTTTGCAATACCATTTTCAAGAAACCAATGGCAATAATGTAAAGGTTTGTCTGGATCTGTCCTCTAGTTCCTAAACAGCTTGAATTTTGTAAGGGTATAAACATAATTTTTTACGAACAGCTTTGTGAGCGTTGCAAGTCCTACTCCAAATTCTCGTGATAGCTGACATGTCGACTTTTTTTTGGAGATCGGAGAAGCTTATCTGATATTTTGGTAAGCTTTTCATCTGTGAGAACTGCTGGTCTACCACATGAGTTTCGTCCTCAACAGATTTCACTGCACAGCGATTTTCCGAACACCCTGCTTTAAAATGTCAACTCAATCTAAACTTTGGTGTTTAAAAATCTCTCATTCTATAGATATTTTTTTCTGGTGTTTAAAAACCAAATATGCCACATGCAGATTTTCGACAAAGAATTGTAGATTTAGGGCTGATAAAAATACACCTACAATATATTTCATGCATATTGACTTTTTGAGGAGGTGGTTTCTATGTACATCGAAATGGTGCATATGAATCCGTTTTAGTATTTATTTATTTATAAAATCTTCATACTTGTTTCTCCAATGATTTCCTGAAATGTTGAATATAAAACATGACTTTTATTTTATTGTTTTTGAAAATCTAGTCAAAAGCTTTGAAATTCTAAAATTTTAACAGAAATTTTAATTTTTATAAATTGATGGCTTGAATCAATAAACTTTAACCATGTTTTTGTGGCTTGGTATCTGTTCACCTATTAATAGTAACTCATCCGATGTATTACAAATGTTATTTACTTGATTGTTCATTTTTTGATAATAATCGTTATTCTGTTGCTTATCTCTTCTCTAGAAGTTAAGTCGTGATACTATTGTAAGTAGCATTTTATAATAATATGTTTTCCTGGCAATTGTTTGCAATTTAATTGGAATTAGTTATTTCAGATTTACAAAAGCAAGTTGGAATGAAACCTGGGTAAAGTCTTGGGTTAATCTTTAAAGCAAATTAAATATGTAGTCAACTTTTTAAAATACGGTTGGGGTAGTACTCCCATCTTTGTTTAGTTTCCAATTTCAATTCAGGGAATTAGTGGTCTCAGAATATTTTCTCTGAAATTCTTTTTTCTTCAATTTCTAGTTCATGCTTCAAGAAATCCTATTGCTTTGTACATATTCTCTGAGCTATTTTTGAGATTGCCAACAATCAAAAAAGAATTTGCCATCGGTACTTGGCGTTTTGTTGTGAATGTCGAGACCTACATGAACAAGTTCTTTTGGTCCATTATGACATTTTGATAATCTAAAAATAATAAAAAATATCAATTTAATGTTTTTATTATGTATATTCCGAATCTAATATATAAATTGGATTGAGCAATCGTTGATTCTACTGTTTGTTAGTGTTAGCATTAACACTTCGGAATCTTTCAGTATGCGATTTAAAGATTAGATAACTCCTATATCATTGCTAGTGAAGCGTCTTCCTTCTATAAATACCTACTCTTATGTATATTGAACTAACCGCATTACGAAGAAATAATATACACATAATTTTGTACTATTTTAAATATTTTGTATAACTAACAACTAATAAAACTGTTAGTCTCTATTACATAGATAATGTGTATTATGGCAACCCACTATACAGGCAAAGTATCAATGTGCAAGTTGTATTATGTAGTAGGTATACATACACTACACTGAATTTGTGCATGATCAATAGAGGGTGTAATACTTACTAAAGATGTCACCATTCTGGCGGTGTTCCAATTTTCTTATAGCAGGTTTGCACTTATGTTTGATATTAATTGAAATAATAGATCTTGCGTTGTCTAAAAGTAAAAGGTAATACAGATAGTTCTTCTGTTGCAAGTATAGAAACATTATATGGGGGTAGGTAACCGTATTTGAAATCATAACAACAATTAGCCCTCAATTTCTAAATGTGTACGGTCGATGATGCTGCTTACAAGATCTTGTTAATAGACGTTAAAGGCGGAGCATAGTGAAGCAGAAAGATAGTATGATGCTGATCTAATGCAACTTTTTGTTAGTGGTGCACAATAGTTCTGATGAACAATCGTTTACTATAATCTGGTCATTTATTACAGCACAATAGATATTGGTCCTGATTTTGCAACTTCTGTAGAATATAATGAAGTTGAGTGTAAATAGTCGTTGTAGTGCAGCCATTACTCTTCTTGTTGGCACCAAACAATATAATTATGAAGTTTAAACGCATCAAAAACCAACGTTAGCATCTGTATTATTCAGCAAACTGTAATTGCTTTATAGCGTACTTATCTCGACCATTGTGGTATTTTAATACTAAGGCGGTGGGTTACGAGCAAATTTTAAGCAAATTTTGAAGTCGTGGTCAGTAATGGGTATAATATAGAGCAAGTGCTATTGAATACATTAACTAATAGAAACGTCATTATCTATACAAATCAATTTTCTATATGGTTGTTAATATTGGATCTTTGTGTTGATGTCAACAAAAGCCGCAAAAGTAGACTGAGAGGAAGATATTCTTAAACAAAACACGCATAACTTTCGAAAACTAACTGTTTACAATTTGAAAAGGTAAATTATAATCTAAATAATACATGTTTTAAATGTTCAAGTTTTTCATATTCAATCTTTGGATTTTGAAATCCTGTTTTCTGGAATTATTTTTATACATTGGAGTTTATAATACATTTTGTGCTTTGGATTAATTATCCACATTTCATTTGGTAATGTATTTTTATTATTTAACACTAGAAGCGCGGATACGTCAATTGACGTAAATTCCAATGTTCAATGGTGTATAACTTTTTTTGGCTAAATAATAATGGAGCCATCTTTCTCGACTTTTATTAATTTTATAAGCTAATAATAATTCTAAAAATTCAAAAAGATTGGTGCGTTTATAAAAAAGTTATCGTAAAAACTACTTGAAGCGCGGCTACGTCAATTGACGTAAATTT
>JAUYWI010116072.1:0-10602 GCA_034780595.1 Parotoplana pacifica
GTTTTGACTTGTTCAACTTGTTGATTGTTAAGTGTAATGTTCATTTGATCTTGCCCATTTCTTGAAACTCGCATTACATTTGTCTTCCTTATGTTTATCTTCATGTTGAAATACCTACACGTATATTTTATTATATTTGTTATAGAAATTTATTCACGGAACATTTTGATAATAACAATTTAACAATATTAATATTTTGATTTTAGTCCGTCAAATACAGTGTGATAAAAAGTGAAAAAATATACCCAAGATATAGAAAAAATTATATAATCTTGGTGAACAATTTTTGCATTTCTTTATATATTTATATCCACATGGATTATTCATATTTAATTATTCATTCTAATCGAATTAATTTATTATTTCAAAATGCGTTTATTACTACAAAATGGAAAGATAATTGCAGATATTTTTATACAATATCTACAACTTTTGTTTATATCAGCAAGACAATATTATAATATCACAAAAAAGCATCAGATATCTATTTACATCAAGCAATTACTCTTAGAACAAGCTTAAGATCAATACCAATATAGAGATCATACAACAATTTCGTTACAGTATCAGACATTTCCATCAGATATCAAACACTCTCATCAAACAATTACTCTTAGAACAAACATAAGCTCAATACCAATATACGTAGAGATCATACAACAATTTCGTCACAGATCACACATTTCCATCAGATATCAAACACTTTAATCAAACAATTACTCTTAGAACAAACTTAATCTCAATACCTCGTTCGTTATAGAAAACAATTTACTTGTAGTTGTTTCATATCGACAATCATACCGCACAATAAATATTTAAACATGGATAACATAGAAAATAAATTGCGTAACTTGCATAAAGGGCATTTATTTATAGAATCATTACTAAGTTTCGACAAACTTCATCTGTTTACAGAGTACCTACTCATTTAATAGATTTCTAAAATTTCTTTTCTATTTTTCTATTATCTAAAGGGGTGAAGTTACATATAAGTTCCACTTACTAAAGAATTCTCCAAAGACCTCAACTTCACAAAGACGCAGCTTTCCATTTGGTTTCTCCAATTTGACATAACGACCAATGGCAGCACATGGCAGAGAGTAAGTCCGGCCCTTTGCCCCGGATCCAGGAAAATACACACAAATGCTCAAACTTGATCGATTTGATCCAACAGAAATGGTTTTGTTCTTGAGAGACAATGCTGTTGCAGGATAATCATTGTTGGAGATGTTTACTTCATTTACCGCAGCTTCTTTTTCAAGGTGGACTATCCAGTAAGGAGCATTTGTGTTTTCTGTCTTTGCACATTGTCCATTTTTGTCGCCATCGACAGCATACCGTGCAGGATATGCAAAAGCAGTGGATGACTGTTCAGCAAATTTCTTCAACGACAGCAAAACACTTGCAGAAGTTTCAGCAGTGAAAGTGTTAGCTAAAAGAGTTACTAAGAAAATACTCAAAGTCATAACAATGTTGAATTTTAATTAGTCTGATTACCAAATTTTCAACTGTAAATTGGAGAATTGAAAAACAATTAATAGTTGATACTTATGTTACCGTGTAGAACTTGACTCCTAATTCTCAGGTAAACATAAAATTTCTAATCTAATTCCCAGAGTCTTTGATAAATAAAAACAAACAAGCAAATTCGTTTATAATTCAATTTCTAATTTATTCTATATAAATTCTTTATTATTCTAAAGATACTATTAATATATAATACCCAAATAATATTCTTAAAATATTACTATCAAGATGATACTTATCTGAAAAACTTTTTGATAGAGCTTCGCCAGTCCAGAGAAAATAATTTAGATGTTATAAATTTAGTTCAATTTTGGATTGCTTAAATACTATTATTTGAATATTTGAAATTCAAATTCAAATCATCACTAAGCGATAATATTTAAAAACAAATTATCAACTTTTAAATAAAAATATTTCAATGAAATATTTTTCCAACTATAAAAATCCGAATATTTTGCTTATTTCGGCACAATTAACTTAAGTACTTTAAAGGTTACTTGAATGTAAATTCAAGGTAACATAACCCTCTTCCTAAAAGAAATATTTTATTCCGATAAAATACCAATCCTATTTCTAAATCCTAAAGCACATTTCTAATCCAATAACCATAAGCAAAATAAATACACTTAGTATTTATCCGGGAAACATTAATTTGTAAATTATCAGGGTCTAAATATAATTTTATAATTAAATCATTTTAAACTGAATTTTGGGACTTTAAGCATCACTAAGTAAATCATCTAGCGACATAGGAAGATGGGTTCATATCGACGATTTCCTATTTTGGCATCAGGATGCTATGTATTTAAAAAAATTTCTAGAGGATTTCGTAGAGAAGCTCGAAGCGTTAGGTTTTGGCATTAATAGAGAAAAGAGTCACACCGAGCCCAATCAGCGAATCGGCTATTGTGGTAGCTGCATAGATACCAGGGTGCAGAAATATGCCCTCAATCGAAAGACTCTAAACACTGTGTGTCAAATCCTGCAGTTCACCAATTGCACGATCTCTACCAGAGCCAGGCAGCGAGTTAATGGTTTCCTCAGTTACTTCGCGTACACTTACAAAATGCCTCAGATTTTTCAGCTTAACCAAAGCATAACCAATGATTTTAACGTAGAGTTTCTACATCACTTATTTAGAGCATGGTTATCGTACAACCAACGCGAGCATGCGGAATACTACCAGATGTACTATACCGATGCCACCACGGACCGGTTAGCGGTTTTAAACGTCCAATCGGGGCGACACGCTTGTTACACTATTACGCATTTGAATCTTAATCAGCAGCAGTCGGAGCTTCTGGCGGCGGGCCTCGCGGTGGCCCAGGCGCCCAGTAATTCCCTTATCTTAACCGACAACACAGGTGTTCTGTATCGCATGCGGAAAGGTACCGCATATGTGCCAAACTTTGTTAAGTTGATGATGATTTTGGTTCGCCATAAGGCAATAGGTTTTGACTTTGTTTACTCCAAGGAGAACAAAGCGGACTTTATACTAGAAAACCACATGATTGTACAAATTGTACCCACATACCGGATAAGTTTATCCAATTTATCGCTACGACCACGATACTCAAAAAACGCCTTCACGGCAAAGAGGACATTTAATTGCATATATTGAGTGATCGCGGCCGTAGAAAAAGTCTCTCAGAAAGCAACTTCTGTCATTTTGTATGTTTTGGTTTATATTTACCTATAGATTGTAAGGTTTCTAATTGATTATAGAACATTTATTTACAAACGAACTTAGTTAAAAGCTTGAGTGCGCGCTTACAGCACCTTTGTTGGGACTAGTTTCCCACCCTTTGTATTCTCCCTACCCTTTTGTATCTCCCTTTGATTATATTTTTAATAATAAAGATCTGGGTTTCGGAGTCCAGAGCTCTGCAGTCTTCTCTTGCAGAGCTCTGGAGGATGAAGCAGCGGAAAAAAAACTCAGTGATTCCTAACGAATATGTGCTTCCCCATAAATCAAATAAAATAATTAAAAATAACAATGTACAAAAAGTTCTGATCAAGATGGAATAATCACAGCTAAAATAAATAATATTTATATATATATATAAATCAAAATCAATTAAATAAATTCCTCCTAATCCTATCTAGATACTCTATAGGACGCAAAACAGAAAAGTTTTTGGGAAAATCGTACATTCCCTAATCCTAAACATTCTCTACTCCTTCTTATTCCTATACGATTCTATCCAATTCCTCGTTTAACGCTAAAATATATATCATCACATTTATTTACAGATAATTCATCTTCATGATTATTTAAAATTTCCCGTCTATGAAATTTATTTTCTTCTAATTGGAAATCATACATCAATTCCTCATGACTATTCACTAAAGCTAATTCTTTATCAATTTTTAAGGGTAGATCTCTATAATAAAATTTAATATATCTTTCTGCCGACGATCCATCTACCTCCAGAGATTTTATTTCATCAAAACTTTCTTCAACTTTCAATTTAATTTCATTGTCATTCATATTCGGAGATTCTATATTTCCATCAAAATCCTCCTCGGATTTGATTTCTATACTCTCCACACCAAAATGCTCTTCGGTTAACATTTCTTCACTTGTTAATGGATTTATTTCGCCATCAACATCTAAATTTTTACTCTCCAAATTTTCTATCATTCCACTGATATCTAAATCTCCATCAAAACACTCTGTGGTTTTAAAATCTTCCGTCAATAGATTTATATTTATATCTTTATAAAAATTATCTTTGGTACCACATCTCTCCACACCAGTGATATTTAATATCTCATTAAAACACTCTATGTCTTTTAAAACAATATCATTGTTTTTGCCGCTAGAAAATTTTGGAAGTATAGGTACGTTAAAATCTAAAATTGCAGGCAATTTTAATTCATCCTCTAATACATTCACATTATTAAAAAGCAAATTTTTATCCAACTCTACACTACTCTCCAAAACATCTATATTATCTAAACGTAAATTGTCATTCAAATCATTAGTACACTCCAAAATACCAAAATTATTATCTGCACTGTATAATTCACTTTTTATCAAATCTCGCACCTCCGCCATAAGTTCTCTTTTAAAATCATGTAGATAAGACTCAACAGAATTAGATGAAAGTGTATTCACTTTTACATCTGTTTCATATTCTACAAATTTGTTACTTATTAAACTTTGAACGTCTAACATAATTTCTTTCTTAAAATCAGTTAGTTGTTCACTAATAGATCTAGCACAGGTTGCATTAATTGTACTAAATTCTAAACTATTATTCCTAGTTATGAAATTATTAGCAAACTTAGCTTCAGCTAAAATATTAGCTTGCTCTGATACTTCTAATAAAGTACCCTGGAATGCCAAAAGGTTCTCTCTAATATCACTATCAAATAAACCGCGGATGAATTGAATTTTTATTAATTCATCTCTTGATAGATTTGTAAAATTGGGATAAGCTAAATGGGCAGATCGAGTAAGTTTATACAAAAATTCATTAATATTTTCGTGAAGCAATTGTTTGATCTCATTAAATTTTAAAGATTCGCTTATGGTTGATTTCCTGGCAACCATAAGTCTTAAAATCTGAATTTTAATTTCCTCTTAAGCGAGATTTTGCTGTAAACTTTCCTGTAAAATTATCCTACACCGCTCTGGGAGAAGTGCGATCAAAAATCTAAATTTTTGGTTATTAGGAACATTGTACAAATTTAAATAATTTTCAATAGTCTCAAAATAAGCCTCAAAATCATTGCCCTCTATATATGATTGTGGAATAGGTAATTCTATTATATTATTCGGTGTATCCATACTATCAAAATATCTTAATCTAAGATTATAAATCTAGATTTACTCATTTTCATACAAATCTCACTATCCTCCAAATATGTTTTTGAAAGTGATATTTTTAGGACACTATCTGGCGCCATAATTTATTCAATTTAATTTTAAAATATATATATAAATCAAAATCAACTTATTTCAGTCTGCGTCAAATATACACTGCTAAAAAATAAAATAGAAGTCGGTAGTATGTCTGTATAAATATATATAATATATAAACAACGAAAATTCCAAATTTTGCTTGACTCTGGGTTAAAATTGAAGGTTGCAATTTTACGTAAAATTATAGTGGCTGTTACTGTGTGTTCGAAAAGTCGGGTCACCAAATGTCACCTTGAGACTCGACTCCTAGTCTCAGGTAAACATAAATTTCTTAATTTAATATCCCAGAGTCAGTGTTAAGTAAAAATGAACGCACAATTTTATTATAATTCATTTTAAAATTTATTTAATAAAACTTCATAATATTCCAAAGAAACCATTAGTAAAATATGTTAAATAATATTATATTAAATCTAAATTTTTCTTAATTTTAAATGGTCTAATTTCTAAAATAAATTTTGTTAGATTTTGGTTAGCCACGTCTAGAAAAATTTATCTAGACGAAATTCAGAGAAAAATACATCGCTTATATATTGTTGGCAGGTTGGTTACGACAATTACCTAGCGACATTCAAATTTTAAAATTTCAAATAATATTCACAAAAATTTACTTATAAAACTATCTATGAGATTATGTCATCACAAAAGTTATCGCTTAAAACAATAGATAATTTTTATTTAAATCTATTAAATTATAATACTAAATCTGTCTAACATAAACAATCAGCTCTTTTTTGAAATTGCAAATTTAGCAACGACAGCATACATTTTTGAATTAATTTAATAAAAAGATTTTTAGATTTGAAAAATTTAAGACAAGGGAAGTGTGGCTGTATGTAAATGTTGGGTTAGGACGTGTGAGCAAATATTCAGAGCTTTCTGACTATGCCCAGTTCTTTCATGAACAGCACAAATAGTTTCTTTCAAACCACAAGTGCTAGATGGGGAAGGATGTATTAGCTTGGAGGATAAATCAATTCGTTGATCAATTAAAGCTTCACAGGAACAATAAAACAATACCGCTGCAGCACAGTTAGAGTTAAAATGTTTTGCTTTGTTTTTGTTAATAGCTACAGAGGGAGGGAGTGCTTCTGAGATAACGTGGAGTGGATAAAGTATCAAACAATTTCTTTTGTTTTACAGGATATATTCCAAGATACATTCAAGGTATTTAGAAGCAAAAACACACGAGAAATGGGTTATCATAAATCTTATAAAATAAATGTATAACATAAATTCATAACATAAATGCAAGTATCTGCATTCTTTTGAATTTATAAAATTGAACGCAGTATTTTAAAAACAAGGTCCTTTTAGAGTTTATATTGACGGACTAAAATTAGTGGCTGTGTCAATAACCATAAAAATGGCAAGTTTTAAGTTATCGAAAACTGGCTCAATTCTATAAAAAAAAGTTATATTAGCAGAATTATATCTCATTTTTACTGAAATTTGAACAAACATTGTTGTCAAGATTTTAATGTATTTATAAATTAGCTAAATGGTTGACAAGAACATAGTAAAAGCTTCTAAACAAATGATATCTGTTTTTTTTAAATAAATGATAATTTGAATTTACTGCTGAATAATCCATTGTTTTAAAGTCATGATTATTATAAAAATAGCATGGATAAGATGAAAAGAAGACGAAGATTATAATTTATTAAACTTACATAATTGTACTAAGTTGTTCCTACTCATAGACATGCTACATTCTCTCCCAGCCATAGATCTACATGTTAATTTCTGTTACAAGCATAAATAAAAGTGACAATTTTAGTCCCAGCCATCGATTTGTCTCATTTTACCGTTATAGATTGCCGTGTTTAGACAAAACATCTATTCTGACGTGCTTTTTGCTAACTACAAAAACATGACAATCTAAAGGTGTTGTCATTGTATGCTTCAATGTTGTACTGCAGTGCCTGTACCAAAAACAACAATGATATCTAACAATCATCCTCACAGATATCTAGACCGTTCAGTTAGTTGTCAATGTATCTAGGCAATACCATGAATACACAATTCTAATATACTAAATATTGCTTTACTAAAAATTGCACAGAAATAATTTAGTAAAGTATTATTAGGTTTTTAAACAGTCACCGTTTTTAGAGAAAATTGAAACTCGTTTTGAAAAAATGATAACTTATTGCGAATAACTTACAATAAAAATATTATTTAGATTTGACATATTTATTGAGATATGCGCATTTATTAAATATTAATTTTCCGATAAGGAATATAAGGAGAGCTTTCTGAATACGCCCAGTTCTTGCTTCAACTGCGCTAGATAGGGAATGACGTATTAGCAAGTAGCAAAAAATCAATTCGTCGATCAATTAAAGCTTCATAGGAACAAAAAAACAATACCGCTGCAGCACAGTTAGAGCTAAAATGTGGTGCTGCGCTTTTGTTAATAGCTACAGAGGTGGGAAGTGCTTCTTAGATAACATGGAGCGGATGAAGTAGCAAATAGTTTCTTTTGTTTTACGTGTGACAAATTGAATCTTGAAGACAACCAAACTAAATATGCAATAACACAATTCTCTTTGACAAAAAATCATGTCAATAATCTATGTACCTACTTCTCTAACGCCATAGATTACTACGGCTTTTATTGTTAGAGAAGTATAGAGATTGTTGTTTTTATCCCCACTTGAGAGTGTGAGCTTTAGATATTATCACTTTTCCTACTTTTTATCTTTAGAAACATTTAATACCGTTTTAATTATTTTGACCAATCTATGGTCTATGTAAATGCTGCTCATTTCCCGTTTGTTAGTTTTTTATACAATTTGAATCTGGATACAGTAAAATAGTCAAACAATTCAATTTTGGTTAATATTTTATTGATATTCAGCCGCTACAGTCAAGAACAAATATCAAACATTATTAATAATGTATTTACAAGGCCACTAATTCCTGAAAGATAATACCATAACAATTCAGCATAACGTCAGCCCCGTGATCAAATATCCGATCTGACAAATTTTGGATTTTCACTTTTTTACATAAACGGATAATATAGGTAACAATACATCTTATGTATTTATTTGACTAAATAATTATTTTTATAAATGGTATAAAACTGAAATAACTAAATATTCAATCTACAACATAGAGTCAAATTAGCCATGATCAAACATCAGTTCTGCATTAATAAGCCTATTCAAAAGATGATGTGTACACATATACAGATAAAATGAATACTTCATATTTAATAGCCTATTTAATTGAAATATTTGATCATGGGGTAATTTTCTAATAATTTCTACATAATTTCTACATAATTTCTACATTTATTTATTTAATATGATATTTTTTTCTAGATTAATAGTATCATAAATAACCCAACCAACTTACTATATAACCATCTAAAAAACAATTTGTTGAAAAACAACAGTACAATTAAGTTTTTAGCCTCTCCTGAAAAAAAACCTTTTTGCAGATCAGATATTTGATCACAGGGCTAATGATTTATGCATTTAACATGAACAATAGCATTTTTTACATTTGGTTATTCTTTATAAAGTATACTTTGTGCATTTAATATAGATGTGATCATTTCTGTACATGTTGTTTTTTCTTTATTAAGCATATTTATGCATTGTTATTCACATATAAATCATATATTAAGTAGAAGTACCTTTAGTAAAATATCCTATAAACTAGGTTCCTAAAGGACCAAATAGATATCCTGAACCAATCCTGGATTTGTTTCCCCAAAATATTGATCAATGAAATAAGACATGCATAAACATGATAATCTGTTATTTTACCATTTTATTAACAAACAACTTTTATTTTACTAAAACAACAAAACATATTTTGATTTCAAATTTTAATATTATAGAACTAATCTATGGACATTTTTACTATTTTGTGCTGGGAAACATATACATTGTCTATGGTCAAATAAAAATAAAGATGATCGTTTTTTTTAAACAAACATGGATTAAACAGAAATATTATCATCAAAGAACCATATAGTTATGCAGGTTACACAATATCATTAAAGCAAAACAGACACAATATATAATTACAGCATTGCTTTAAATTCTGGAAAATTATTTCCTTGATTACAATTATTAGTACCTATGTGAATAAAATAATTCTGATGTGAATGACAATATTTTAGTTCAAGGATATTATGATTAAAATAAAATATTGGTAAGTTCCATTCAGTGGGGATTACTGTGAGTGAAAGCATCAATGACTTACTGATGATTGATTGTAATACCCCGATGTATATACATTAAAGCTAAACTGAATAGTCTTTTTCCAGTCATAGTTGAATGAAGATAGTTCTTCAGTAGTTTCAACTATGAAAAAGACCTTTCACATTCACAAGATGTAACTGGAAGAGTACCTATAATGCACAGAATGTAGTGAATGTTTGGAAAAGAAGTTGAAAATGCATACCAGAGAGTCTCCATGATTGTTGAAGGCAGTTTGCTTCCAGCAGATACCCTCCATTTGGTGTGCCAGCACTCAAGCTCTGATGTGAAATAATTGTATGATGGCAAGTCCTCTGAAAAATCAGTTGTGTAAGCTTTCACTTTGTCCATGGAGTCTGGGTTTTCCAAGAAGGTATAATGTTGTTCAGACCACTGATGGCTTTCAACTGGGATTTTGAGAAACGTGTTTTCATTTCACTTATGATATGGTCCAGGAAAGGTGTAAAACCTGATTGACGAAAGTAGGCTTTGGGTGTTTCAGAAGGAATGTTACTGCAATGTAATTGACATCCACAAACTCTTGGCAATGCTAGCATTCCGGCATTTACTGACTCTGCCATATCTATGGCTTCTTTATACCAGAGATGACTGATGGAATCTGCAGTAGTTTGACATTCTGTGAGACAGGTCTGAACGTGTTCAATGTTATCCATTGCTTCACAAATATCCAAATTTCAGGACTGAAGAATTATGCTTATTGGCTTAATGTAGCAGAGTACCCAGTAGCAAATAACAAAACTATACAGAAACGGGAAGCGTGTAATTGCACTTAATAAGCTGGATGTCTTTGAAGATGTTTCCTGATTCCAGCTATTCCGGTTGCTGACAATATGTTGTAGAGTTTCCACAACAGATACATATAGCTCCATAAACACTTCCAGGGCATCATGTCTTGCCACCCAA
>JAUYWI010116083.1:0-21375 GCA_034780595.1 Parotoplana pacifica
CAGGCGGGCCCCCACGACTATTCCCGCCACCACCACCACCGCCGCCCTGGTAGAGCATATCCTGGCCGTGGTTGCGTCATCCCTGACCAGAAACGCCGGCGTTATTGTTGCCAAACTGGTTGAAATAAGGCGGTCCGCTGGGGCCACCAGCTGTATTGGCGGTGGAGTTGCGTGGAAAGCCCATGGCGGTGGGACCACCTGTCACCTGGTTCATAGGAGGTGGCGTACCTGACGAGGCGTTACCTTGACCTAAAAATCGGTAGAGATAGCAAAATTTGTACAACTGACCAATAAAAATGTGCGCATTTCATTTTCTTCATCAAAGTCTATGAACTAAAACTCTTCATCGCCTAGTAAGAGTTGGACATAGAGAGATTCTGTTACATAATAGAAATGCTGTTAGAAATATACGCGTTCATAGATCACTAAGGAAGATCGATTGTCATCCGCCACTTCTATTTGTTTACTTCAAGTAAACATTTCTATGTTCGCACCGCTTCGGCCTTAGCTAGGTCATCTTAGCCAGACTAGGACTGAGCCTTCTCATGGAACAATCCCATGAGACAGCCCATGAGCACCTTCAACATCATTTAAATCGGCGTACAAGGGTAAACAGTATGGCCAGTGGGTGCCATACTGACAACCAGAGGCAGTAGTAACTAACTATATATGGCGGGATCAGAGGGTCGAATTGACCCTCGCAGTTTGCTTCCGTGTGGCATTTTCAAAATAAAATAAAAGATGCAACAACAGCCGGAGGTTCATGAAACCTTCAATCATATTACCATGTTCCACAACTTTAAAAAACAGTTTTTGAAATGTCAATGTATCAGAAATTTAATAGTTCTTGTTTAAATTAAGCATTTTTTTTAAATCATTGGACACGTAATTTACATAATGAGGTGTGGTATAGATGGGGCTAAGATAAAATGATAAAACTGCTGGTTACAGAATAAAATACGTGCCTAATAAAGAGAAAAAGACCTACCAGACGCTACAAACTGCATAAAGGCGGCCATTTGGTTGGCATTGATCAGCTGGCCAGCGGATTGCTGTTGCCTGTTCATGGGATCAATCGTGTTCTGCGGATTGGAAGCCGCTGGGAAGGAATTTGAGGGCGCAGGCCACGCCAATTGTTCAGGCAGCATACCTGACAAAGCACAGAAATCGGGAGAAAGATAAAACAAATTCCTGTAAGAACATTCCCTCAAATATTATCAAGAACACCAACTAATAAGTTACCGGAGACTGTTCCATTTGTGGTACCAGGCAGGCCATTGGTGAAGATAGAAGAGTTGTTATTGTTATTGACACCCGCGTTGCCTGAATTATAGCCTGCAGCCGCGGGCATGTACGCCATATTCTACAAAACAATTATAACATATCCAATTACATAGTGATGAAGTCTTAATGCCCATGGTCCCAAACAAAAGCTGGTACTAAACACAATAATTACGAAATGGCCCGTACACCTAATAATAATGCATAACTTGAAATAATATTCAAAATGCAACGGACAATAATATGTATTCAGAAAAAATAATATAGCTTTGATACTTATGCCATGAACCACCGTGTTCAGATAAGATTTGTTATACAGCCCTGGTCAAAAGAAACGCCACTACCTAGAAATTTGTGATTGATTTTTCTCTTCAAGCTGCTATCCTGTTTTCCTTCACTTAATGAAGCAGCAATGCATAATTTGTAATATGTTATCAGACCTTTTTAATAGTTAAAAATGACACAAATTTCTAGGTAGGGGTGTTTCTTTTTACCAGGAAACAATAAGCAACCCTTCGTTGCTTAATCACCATCTTTTTAAAACTAATAGTGCATTGAATATTTAATCACCCAAACCTTTTGACCTAATGCATTGGAGCATATTATTTAAAACTCCAATTCACAGAAGAAAAGAAAGGTGTCGCCTTACACAAATTAAATACGACTATTAGGTAGGTGACCTAATAGGTAAATTAACTATTCCACCATTGTACGTGTCTAAATAAAACAATTTTCTATGAAAACTGTAGTGCACTGAATATACATAAAATAGGTACAACGTTCCACTAACATTTTTGTGATGAATTTATGCTATTTCTGTCTGTCTCATTGAATTTAATTTACCATAGAAAAACCACTGATCTCGTAAGCGTTAACACTTTATAAATTAGAAACTTCAGAAATCACATGATTGATATGACACGTCAAATTGCTTGGAAGTAAAAAAAAATAGAGGAATTCAATAGTCATAAATATCGGGCTAAAATTTGGACTGTGGCCCTTAATTCAGTTTAAAATATTCTCGAAAACAAGTCGAATTTCAGTGCAAATATTTCTAAACGACACATTTAGTTTATTTATTACGTCTTGTTAAAAAACACGAACTTCTAAAACTGTAATGCGCAACGCAACGCAACACAACAACGTAACAACTTCTCATTATTACCAAAAAACGTTCTGGCTCTATTATTAACAAGATGGCTTTTGGTGATAATAACTACTCTACTGCAACATATGTATGTACATTGGTGCTATTTCCATTTCGTTTCGAATCATTCATCATCAACAGAATGCGAGCACGCAAGGCATAACTCATCTGTTTTGTGCAATGGAGGGAAAGACCACCCAGACACAAATCGATACACACCATTTCAGAATAAGGAGCCTCGTAATTTACAGCAAATACTCAACCGGAAATACAGTGACCAACACAGCAAACCACACGTGACATCATCAGGCCTAATAATAATACCACAAAACGCTACAAATATTAATAACCAAAAAACGATTCTACTACTACTACCATGTAATTAAATTGATTGAGGTCCAGCTGCTAATTTATGACATCTAAAACAACTACCTCTAGTAGTTCAGCTAGCACTGTGTATTAAGCCGTTACCTATATAGTCAGCCCTGGCTATAGTACCAAGAAACGAAGCATATCATCATCAACAACGTAGACGATGCGAGGCTAGGCTATCAATGATTTCTTGCACACCGAGGTTCTGTGGCTGCTTATCTGCATGTACATAGCTCGAGTGTAGGTACGTATGACCAATCAATTAGGCCAATACAATGTGAAAAGCGTGTATTAGTCATTCATTTCCTTTTTAAAATAAAATCTTGGCAACTAAACACATACATACAACAACACCACCACTACATACTAATGCTGAAATCTTATCGTAGACATCCTTTTTGTGTATTTCTGCTTTTTTATAATAATCCCAAGAAAACAGCCAATAATTTCAGGCAGACCAATTTTGGTCGACTGGTTGCTTGACGTACCTGCTGCATCTGCGGCGCCTGATTGAAGGGTCGATTTGCGACCGGTGCGGCACCTGGGCGCACATTGTTCATCATGGTCATCAGCTGATTCTGCGTGCTGGGGTCGTACAGCTGTTGGCCCCCGTTTCCATTCATCAACTGGAGCGCCTGAAAACGGATGTGAACAATCATTTGAAAGCTATGCCAGCTGAATTTGATCATCACACATAATAATTCTTCTAGTAGAGAACTGTGGGGCCCAACCCCAATGCTTTTTAAATTTGGAGCGACCAATTAGAAAGTGCAAAAACCAGTTTTCAATAGAGAGTGGTCGATGGAAGGCGATAGTTCTCTTGAGAAAACTTCTGGATGTTTGATGCTACACCAATCACTCTCCCGTCTCTATTGAATATCTACCGATTTTCAGCACTTTCCATGAAACTTCTAAGATCAATTTACAAATGAATAAAGGTGTCTAATTTTTCAAGTAAACGTTTTTAACCTAATATTTCTGAAAATTCCGAAAACACACATTTTTTTGTGAAAGATACTGACATTTTACCAATAATAGAATTACGAAGTTTAAATAACTTATTGCACATAAAATGAAAGAAATTAATTGAAATGTTCAACTCCACCTAAAGTGAATTAAATGCCACTATACTACGAGACGTTATTTACAGGTTATACTCCACAGAGATGAAATGATTTATATTGTGGTGAAACGTCTGAAAGTAGATTGTTACATGTTTTGGAAAATGTTACAACCTTAGCTAAATACTGAAGAACTTCATTTTAGGTGATAAGAGATTGAACGATTATTCTACCAGTGAAATCACAACCGACAGACCGTTTTGAAAGTCATATTGAGAAGAAAAGAAAACTATTTTATTGATTCTTTCCTTATGAATACATATTAGGTTGGAACACTGTAACAATATCTTTTATTTTGGCTTGGTAAGATACACAAATAAAATATTGTAAAATTATCCAGTTTACAATACAATGTTCTGTTTATTTTAAGTCATTCCATATAAAACAAAAATTGTATTTCATAGATTTGTAACAAAACTGAATATTCGTCATCTACCTAACTAAAACATCCTTTTTATGTCAATCGATCTACGATGCACATGGAATAGAAGCTAATAGCTATCGCCACGATAACGATACGATGTCTGTTTGTCTGTCACTTTATTATGAAACTTAGCGATCCTGATTGTATATTGAATAAATGCCAATCCGAAGTTCAACTTCAATCAATTTGATAAACACGATCAAGCTAAGTAAAGCCAACATCTCAACAATAAATATTCACTAATCGTTATTGTCCTTGCCTTGATATAGTTGAACGTGTTCGATTTCAATAGCTATTCGAGAATCTTTATTGAATTCCAGCATACCAAGTCGAAGAGTATGTACCTTCCTTAGTTGAGTCACTCAGTCTCACGAATAGCACACAAAGCTCACCATTGTTTTAGTACAATGAATAATAAAATTAATAAATGTGATGTACTAAAATACGAAATAGAGCTAACAATATCGACTCGAAACAATGAGTTGCATATCAGAGACATTAAGTTCTTTAAACGAAAGATCATCATAGATACAACAGCTAGACAGGCATGAAATGATGACGCTAACAGGCAGACATCAACATAAAACTGCTCTCCGTTAGACGAACATAGGTAGGTAGGCCTAGCTCATTTTTTGTTTGTTGTACTTCCATAATAAATACAAGCTTTTCGATTTTGAAAAACAAAAATGAACGCAAGGTCAGATAACACCATTCACAAACTACCCAGACTAAGAAAAACAGTCTAGAATTTAATTCACAGCTGTCTCAAATTAAGACATCTATCCGAACTGCACATTCTGTATTGACCAATAGTACAGACGTTTAATAGTAAACTAGTCTGTTTTTAGATAATGTATCATTATTTACTGAATCTGTCCATACACTTGTTTCGACATAAATAATGAGGCTAAATGGACATATTAAACTATCTCCCATAATGCACAAATTATGGAACAGCTGAGCATTTTAGATAGGGCGTGATATTGCCACAAATGAGGGCTATCTATATCACCCAATGGGGTCCAGCTTGTTAGAACGTCTGGGGGGCACCCTGTACAAGTTATTGAAGAAGCCACTCACATATTGCATAAACAGCGCCATGTTGGGATCATTTGCCGGATTATTGGGCGCATTGGTCGCATTATTAGGCGCCGCCACCTGCTGCATTTGCATACCGCCACCAGCGCCATTAGCCACGCCCTTCGATACTGCAGGAGCGCCCGAAACCGCCGGATTGTTGGCCCCACCAGTCTGGCCCGGATTTCCCGAGGCGACCAGCTGCTGTCCGCCGTCCGACATGCCCCCAGCGCCCGCCTGAGCTCCGCCGGCCGACTGTTGGATCTGTTGGACCAAGGCTGCAGCCGCGTTGTTGAACATGTTCAGGTTGGCCGGGTACATGAACTGGTAGGGTGCTGCTTGAGATGGGAAACAAAAATATAAGAACCCACACGCAACAAATTGCATCATCTCAATCATATCAGAATTATTCTATACAGCAATCGGTGATGACTGTAATTATGCAACTGCCACAATCTCATTGAGAAAAAGGAAAATCATTTTCTGGCCCTCTAAAACCCTTCCACGATACCGAAATATTAATCAGTGGCAACTAAAATGACGTCACTAATAATCTTTAATTGTTTTTTTATAGGAAAATACCGTTTTATTTATTCTTCTGACTTATAGTATAGTCTATGGAACCAGAATAAATAATTCACATACTTTGCCAGAATATAAAGGTGAAAGTCCAATTTTCATTATTTCAGAGGGGTCAGACAGAGCCCCGAAATTTTTCATCAAAAATTCCAAAAGAAAATTTGATTCATCATTGTTGTTAGGAGCAAATAGAATATGGGGGCTTCTGCACCCCCCTCATGTACCCTCTCTTCTACTATCTGCTGGACAAATTCGGTTTTTAATAGGTCTGTTTGGTTGCCGGTTGGGACATAAACAAATTGCATCCCCTCCATGTTGGGGTGACTACGGCCCAGCCCCAAACACCTACCATTGGTTTGATATCTGGACGTATTATAGCCCACAGTTCCCGCGTCCTGCATCGGAGGTTGTCCACTGCCCGCCGTCTGGGCCATCATCGGTCGCCAGGCTGCTGAAGGAGGCGCCTGATACACCCCGGAGGGGTTCTGACCCGGGGCGGCTGGCGCATTGGTCGGTTGGAGATAACCACCAGCCATTTGTTGTTGCGGCTGAAACAGGAAGGAGGGTGTAGGTAGGTAGCGGAAATAAAAACCAGTTTCCTTCTAAGATAAACAGCGTTATACAGTAGATCGAATGCCTTTGATATCACAGGTCCTGACACCGGTGTTCTATTTCTACTATTTTCTACAAACAATTATTCTCTCGTGTATTTTTCAAATGGTAATATTTAAATCTATAAAACCAATAATAAAATATCAACAGATTGTAATGCACATTTTTGAAGAAATAATTACTTTTAAACTCTAAAATAGTGGACAAAATTCAATTAGTTTGCCAGGGCCTATGATAAATAAATAAATTCAGATCTGCCACTACTCAAAAATCCAAAATATTTCACTGTCACTTAATATTAAGACAAGAGTATTACCTGTGTATTTATGGTACGACTTTTATCAAAATTGTGTTCTAAACAAAAAAATATTTGTGTATTTAAAAGTCCTTCCTGCGTATCTAAAGTAATCCAACCCTCAAAAAACAGTCAAAGTACTCAAGAAACTTTTTAAAAGTCCACTATAATCCGGATACCGTCTATAGAAACTAAAGTGTTGATATGTTTTGTGGAAATACAATTATACCGGACTACGTACCCACCCGTTCCAAATTATCAAGGAGAAAATGTGGCTGCTTCGTTATTTAATTTCCCTCCAAACCAACTCACTTGCATAGTCATCTGCTGTGCCTGAGGTTGCTGTTGTCCCGCCATGCCCGTGGACCTGGCAAACATCATTGCCGCAGCGTTGCCGCCCCCAGAGGCATCAAAGCCAGCCTGGCCAGGCGCACTGCGACTCATATCGAATCCGGCCTGAGTGGAGCCCACAGGCATGCCATATCCGCCGCTGCCACCGCTGTTACCCAGCTGCTGTTGCTGCTGCTGACCACGCATGAGCATATCATTGAATCCGCCGAATGCCATAGCTCCTAGGAGTAATTAAACAACAGCCATCAGCTCCCGGTTTTCGGCATGGCTAAACAAAACCATTTTCCATCACAAACTACCCAACCACATTTTCGTAACATTTAATTCGCATTGGGGATGGTACAAAACGACGACGCAGAAATAGAAGACAATTAGCAATACATTCTAAAAACAATTTGACGACTTCCATAGACAGCTTGTTTATAAAGATCTCTGTGTAATTTTGTTGTTAAAAACCGATTCTTTTGCTAGTAAAAAAATGAACAGCATGCTGTTGTAAAATAAAAAATTCCTACAAAATAGGTAAGCCGCATCAGAACAAATTAGTAGCAAATCTCTCTCATTTATTAGGTCTATTCTCTGTTTAAAAGCAGTCAACAGAATCGATTTTATTTATATGTTTTTGATAACTTGTCAAATATGTAGTTCTCATATTGGAGATCGTTTCATTATCAACAGGGGTTAACTTTCCTAGATTTCAAAATCAGTAAAATAATTATACAATTTCCAAGATATAGTTGAATTTCACCAACATACAAACATATCATATACGTAGCTTATTCGGAGCTCTGTCTTTCATGTAGGTTAAAGTAATTAATAGATTGCTCATAAAGTTTCATTTCGTTGCTTTTGGCTTTCGTTTAACAATAATTTATAAAAACAGAGATACACATTAAATTTTAGATTAGTAGCTCCAGTTTATTCATCAACACAGTCAACGTATTGGTTTTGACATTAGCTTCCTGTGTGGAGGATAACTTGGCTCCCAGTCCCCACACACCTGTATTAGCAGCCTGATTGTACTGGTCAGTGGTAGCATAGCCGCCCGTCGCACCCACGTTGGCGCCTCCAAATCCGTAGTCCCCACCGCCCACAAAGGCTCCAGTGCCGGACATATCGTACGAGGGATAGCCAGCATTCCCACCGGTTCCCTGAGTATGCTGTTGTTGTTGCTGTTGAGCTTCTAGATCGTTGGAAGGACCTAAAGAATGCAGAAGAATTAATCGCGTCGGCATAACATCCCATAAAGAATGTCAAAATTCCACTTGACTTGTGCGTATTGTACAAAAGCAACATTTTATTTTATTGGTGGAGATTGATTCGTGAATTAAACAATAAATACTCCTTAAAAAAACAAAATGCATAAAATTTAAAAAAATATCCGAAATAAACATTTCTCTGTAAAATGGTGATACTCTTGTTAACAAAAATGATTTCAGGTGTTCATGATGAAGGCTTTTTTGTCTTCTAAGTTCATCAACAAAATGTCTAGATATTTCTATCCATTCAGAAATCACTGAGATCTCTATCCTTCTTGAAATCTCCAGATTATCCTTAATACTAACAAACCAATTCTCTAAATTCGTACTGATGTGTGGAACCTACGACTTTTTATAAACGACCACGCGATTTTTTCGTAGTGTCGCGTTTATATTTCATCAACTTGACGACCTTCTCACCTAGAAACATGCTTGGATGGGGCGGGAAGCCGGTCGCACTGCTCACTACGGCTTTGATGGCCGGATCGTCCATCAGATTGTTGTCATTCTCGGCCACATTGGGCTGCACCATGACAATCGAGGGGTCACTGGTGATCACGGTGGGGTCAGAAGGCTCAGGAGTGTAGTTGAGAATGCGATGGGCAACCTGCATACTCAGATTAGACATTTCCTGAGGGTAAAAGCAATGAAAGCAAATACATAATACTAATAAATAAAACTGTAGGTATTTATAATACAAAACAACTACTCAGATATGAGACATAAAAAAAGATTTTAGAATAGCTGATCACCGATTTCGTAAAAACTAATTCACTGGCTAATAAATCTTGTTAATTTACAGAAAGATAGCAAACATAATATAGAAGAGAAACAATAATTAGAGTGTTAACTTAATCAATGCTAGAAACAAACAGAAATCAATAAGTGTTAACTTAACAGTACAAAAAAACTGACATCTTTGTAAGACTATGATATAATAGAAGTGTCAACGTTTATTGTAACCGAAGAAGCGAACCAACAAACAAACAACTAATGCAATGTGCAGAAAACTCTAATATCTATATTCTTCTCTTTTCACTGGGTCACCATTCTGTAGTCATAGATTTGAGAAGATTATGAAAGCAAATCGAATCAGCATTCTCTTATTAACTCAAGTGTTTGGAGAAAGCCAAGCCACACAAACAACTGAGCAAGCACTAAGCTGCCAGCCAGATGGTATTTTGTTTGTTAAAGCAAAAATGATCAACTCAGATCGATCGGATCATTAACAGATTGAGCCACCTAGAACACAATCATTAGAAGTAGACACTTATACACATACCTGCAGACCCCAAAAAAGGTGATCTGGTTTCGTGTCCAATCACATATCTACGCACTAGTTGTAATTAGCCAGTTGTTTCTTGAAACCTTGTGAAAACTCTGTCTAGTTCACAACGATAACAAGTCATAGATGTCATAATAACACCGTCCCCCCCAGCTAAATGTGATATATTATAAATTAATGAAATATAAATTCATTATCAAGTAAACTAGTAACGAATCGTTATTCTTCTTGTCACTGGACTCCAAAAAAGATGTAGATAATTATTACAGAAGATCATCAAAGAATTTAATTTAATACAAATTTCTATAGGATCAAGTAGTTATCAAATAAAATTTCACAAACTACATTATCACTTTGAATAATACTTCAGTCCATGAAATGGGAAATAATAATAACCAAGGATAGTCGTGTATCAAGCAAAAATCAATTTCTCTTTCAAATCGCTGTATCAGAGCAAACGAAAAAACATAAACCATCGGGTTTATGCTGTTAGTAACAGAACTGATTTTTTACTAGGAAATATTCCCACAGTTTAAGTTGGGCTGTAGGCAATTTAGAGACATTGCCAAAATTTCTATGCAGCGCCTACCCAGGCAACGAGAAGAGATAGCAATAATATGAAACACACGCGCCGGGCAGTATAACCTTTGCTAGAGAATGATGACTAGACATACGAACAACAACACATACATAGCTTCACTAAAAAGGGCGATATCACCCTCTAGGTAACTAGGTAGGTATGCGTCAACGCTATCGATCTATTTTTCATTCCGGCTGATCGAAAATTGAGCAATGAAACGTACATTGCCGTATTACAAAATATTGCAGAACCTATAAAGTGGACTCCCGACATGTGACTAGGGAAAAATGAATCTTCTCACGAAAAACAACAGAGTACCTATCTATAAGCCCACATTAATTCTTTTCTTGCTGTACAAAATGGAATATCAATAGCTAAAACTCATAGAGAAAAATATGGAAAAGATTTCTTTGTCTGAGTAGAGTTCTGTCACAAATAAATTATTGCACATACAATTTCTGATCTAAGTATTCTGCTGAATGGTTTTATAACACCCGGGGGTTGCTGTTATTTAATACTAAATGTTGAATGAATAACAGATTTAACAAAAGAGACCAACTCTAACAAAAGATGATAGGAATAAAATTGAATAAAGTGCCAAGAGCCACTATGAATTAAACGACTAGTCAAAAATACTTCACCGAGATCTGAAATCTCTTGATAAGGTGAATGGATGCCGGTTGGCTGAAAATAAAAACTAACAACAGTACGTCGACATAGAAGACGTACAATGATGCCCATCGTTTTAAATTTTAGAAAACATTTAGATACTAAAGTTCTTGCTTAAGATAAACTATCCAAACCACGATCAATATGAAGAAACACAAAAGAAATCATTGGAAATTAACAATGTGAAAAAGAAGACAATTGGCTTTCTCAAATTGTTAATAACTTATTATTCTCGATAATCACTAGTCAAACTGGGGCGTTTCCTGCCAACGATAGTTTGATTCAGAGGAATATAATTCACTTAGCATAATAATAGATATCTATCATAGCAACATGAAATAGTCAGTACTAACTTCCGAAATAATATTTTGATCGTTCTCTTAAAAAAATAATAGAACAACTATCTGCTTCCGGACATGGCTTTTTCTATAAGAATCACACTATGAATTGCTGTAAACTTCCTTTGGGAGGCCGGGGACTAAGGACCGACGATACAAAATTATTGATTTAGTTATACCTAATTAAAATGAAAAACATCATTTCAATAATAGACTGAAAATGAAACCAGTTTTAAATCAATAAATAGATTGAGCTAGTGGCCCAATGATGTCATCATTAAATGAGTGACTTGAAATTGGTCCCTAAAATCACTGATTTTATGGGAAATTAAAGTTTGTCCGATTTGCTTCAACTTTTGTCCACTAGCCACTCAGTAACACAAATCCATAAATATTGTTTTTGGAAAAAATTGAGCAACAATTTCTTTGCCCAAATTAATATCGATATTTTAGGCCAAAACCACTTAAATAAATGGCCTTAAGATCCAATCAAAATGTCCTATCTTACTCAAATTTGAGATTTGGAATTAGCAAGACATTAAAAATGTTTTAAAAGCTCTGTTGCTGGCCTATGAGGTCCATAAAAAATAAATTTTCAAGTTGTTCGGAATTATAGTACTGAGAAATTTACACAAATTTGATAAAAAAATCAATTCAGTGGTTTTTGAGCAATTCAAATTTTTATTTATTTTTGGCAATCATGTTGCACCCTGATTATAAAAATCGAGAGCACCGGTTCCGCCGTCCTTGTGTCGAGTATATTTTGAAACTTTATCATTGAGGTTGATGTTCATAAGATGGAGATTATTTCCTTCAGAATCAGAAAATTGAAACTCGCTGTTAGGGAAATTCTTCCTGATGTGTATTGGGGTAGGGAGTTGTTGTCTATGAAGGATTATTAGCCTTGCAAAATGAGTCAATCGTCAATCATCATAGGCAACAATTCAGAGAATTACACTGCAGCCTGTACCTACATACATCACTACACACTACTAAGCTACGTGTAAACTCAAATCCAGCCTTGTTTCTAAAGATAAGCTGCTACTCTCTACTAACTACTACACTGTTGTACATCAACCGTACACCACACCACAGCACTGCACCACGCCACACGACAACATTCAGCAACATCATAATTGAGGTACCTCTACGAACAGCATACACCAGCAGCCTAGCAATTAAAACTGCCGCCTGTGCCTCGTTTCAAGGATCAGGACTACTATAACCAGACCTAGACTAGCCAGATAGAACTACATTCCATTCCATTCAATAAGATAAAATCAATAAGTTGAGGAGAGAATCATCATCGTCAGCATCATCGAGAAAAAACTAGGTACCTAAGCTGACTAAAACTTTTTTTATAATCAAGAAATTATCTAAGTAATACGGTTAACCTTCAGCCGTGTTTCGCTGTTCGTCTTAATAATTCTATTCAATGCTGCTGCTCGGATAACAACAACTGCATTGTTTAATTGAGAAAAATCTCTCTCTCTTACTGAGAACACACAATATTGCAAACGAATCAGGATAAAAGCAAGTAGTAGGTAGGGGACAAAAATTGATACATCTTCTATCTGAATCAGTCACCCAGGGTCATATATTCAACCCCAGGTCCCATATTCGTAACTTCGTCCAAAGAGATCAATCAGAAACAAATTTTACAATAAAAAATTAAAATATCGAGATAAGAACAGCAAAAGTCATTTATTGAACATGTTTTGACAAAACATTTGTTATCATCAGCAATCTACATATTTAAATATACCGCGATGAGATAAACAAAATATACATGAAAAAAAAATTAATTCAAAACCTTGACAAATTGAACAATGAGACATGGTTTATTATGTAAGAATAAACAGATTGTCTAACGTCTACATCGAAATCACTAGTATCAAAAGATAACACTGAAATTACTAGAAATACAACTTTTACAATTACAAGAAAGAAATCGACCAGAAAGAAGGGAGATTGCTTAGCTGCAGTGTTCATTCACCCTAGTCATAACCGCACTGAAAACACAATTTGGCTCCGAAACAGGACTAAACAAATTCATTCAGTGAATCCAGAGAAGTTCTAATAAAATTCAAATCATTAGAGAGAACAAACGGTTCAGGATTAGCTGTCCAATTTTGGGCTCTAACAGGACTTTCATTCTCATGAAAAGCGTCTCTGTAATATTTTTAGAGCAGATCGAAATAGATTATGACTATTTTAGCCAACTTCAGTAATCTGTTAATACGTGTTCCTGAGAAACTTGAGAATTGGTGTTGCCCTAGGGACATATAAACGCATGCAAATGCTGAATTTAACCTTTTGTGGTTAAAACATCAGGCAATAGGCATGTATACACAAATCAAATGGACTATAAATAACCAACTACAGCAAAATCACTTTGTTGTTTGCTCTTCATCAAAATTCAGCAACAAAATTCAAAACGCAAACATTTTCCTAATTACTGTCTATAGCCAAAATAAAATTAAAATTTGGATAAAGAATTGACCCAAAGATCCACAGTTTGCTGATCATATTATATTTACTAATTTTACATACACTGCACTGTTTAGCTATAATATTATGATGCCATTTGCCTGAGACAAACAGACGAAGCGATGTTTAACCTAAACTTTTCATAATTATAACATCCATCGCCTTTATTGCATTCTACTAAAGACCAAACCCACGCGGTAGATTGGTACCTAAATAGTCTTCAAAGAGGTTTTCATATTTGAAATTAATTAACATATGCTCATTAATTCCGATAATTATCCCCAACTAGATGGAGTGCATTATCTTTCATTGCATCTATGTATCAGAATATTTAGTTACCTACGAAAAATCAACAAAAGAGAATGTGTGTATGAGCCAATTGGAAAGAACGGTCCACTACCTACCTCATTATTGGTGCCCCAGACTTTGTTCCCCGCGATGCCCCCATAACCCTGCTGGCCAGTGCCTCCCATTTGATGGTGCTGGTCGGCCCAGAAGTCCCCGGAGCCCGATACCACGACCGGACCGCCGTCCATCACGCCACCATGGTGCATCCCCATAGTAGACTGGCCGCCCCAGGCAGAGAAAATGGCTTGGAAGGGATCCACACCTGAAATTAAAACATGTGTCCATTGAGCAGCATTAGCCATTAGTAACCTAGATATCTATGCTTACACATCAGACAATTTCGACCTACAAAATCCTACAATTACATAAAAATATGACAAATCTTACAATATAACTGGTCTACAATATGTAACTACCAAAAAAGTGATTTATTGTTGTTATTAGCAATTCTCCCGTGAGGAGTAGCACCTTTTGGAAATCATTGTTTGCTCTTCTCCTTCGTCTCCGGATCGAAGAAGGATTGCCAAGTTTCATCGATAGTGATCAATCAATTCCAGAAATCCTCTCCTTCGTGCTGAAGCTGCTCAAAATTTGCTGCACTCTCCGTAGCTTCTGATCATTGTTGAGTAATCGAGGAACCCATCATGCATTGAGCTTTCTGAATTTCAAGTGATCCTGAGAATGCGATGAACAGTACCACGTGGCATTCCCCACCCCAGCTCAATTTCTGGGAATCAACGCATTGTTGGTCAGCTTGATCGGTCTCCGAGAGCGGTCAACATCATCCAAACATCCGCGCCCACTTTTTGCTTCTTTGGCCCAATAAAAACTCGACTTCTGTTTGAAGCATTTTCTCCCAATAGCCGATCTAGTCGCTGGGGTACCTTACATGGTTCAAAATGCAACGATAATTCCTGGTCTTTTTGAGTTGAAATATCTTCCATTTTGTAAGTGAAACAAAAAACTGTATAATTGATAAAATTTCAATATCTAACCATAGAGAGCACATATTTTTTCATCAATTAATTTTTAGAATGCTGTTTTTTTTTCAAAAATGTATATCCATGTCCCAAATTTACGGCATTGTTTCCTACCACATAGAATCTAACAACGTGAAAAATTTCAAACCAAAAAAGGTATAACATTTGTCTCGTTACCTTTTTGGGACACCCTTCGTAGAAATTTTATTGCCTATTGTAGACGTTTGTAGCAATTAAGCAAGAAAAAATAAATTAAATATTCAATGGTACAAGAAACTAGTAACATAAAATAGGTAGATCCACATTTCTATGCAACAAACAGACATTCTAGTAACTTAACTATCGATACACTCGCTATTGAAAATTTAGAAATAGAAACATCATCAAATTACTTTTTAATAGAAATTTTATATGCACACATCCATATACCTATGTGGGTCTAGCCAATATCACCTAGAAAATATCATAATGACTAAAGATTTATTGACATTTATTCAGATAAATTTTAATCTTTAATTGATACATTGGGCAGTTCATACTGGACAAATTATTTTTCCAGATCTATGATAAACTATTTTTATTATTTATATAAGTGGGAAAATGTGCCTACTAACAATCCTGCCAAACATACCAAATAAAAAAACAAACTAGCGATAGCACAGAATAAAAACATATTCATAGCAAAAAACAAATTGTCATTTGTTCATACAACTTTTTCTTTACACACAAACTAAGGCTTATGATGGTGAGTCAAACTTAATAGGATTAAAGGGACTGTCTATTCCTTTAAAAACAAATCAGTCAGAAATATTGTAAATTTAATTCAGATTGATCAATCATTTTTTGGTCTTTTTAACCTAGGCTTACCAAAATCTGCTTGGTTTTGATTATCGGATTTTGGTTTTCATTCGATTTTCACTTAAAAAACAACACTTTTTGACATTCACGAATTATACTTATAACAATTATCCTTACTAACTGATTGCTCTAAGCAATCAGTTCCTTTGGTTGAAAAATGAAAACATAGCTTTTTGTGCAGAACTCATTTAGATTGTAATAGTGTTTCTCTAGTTTTATTACAGGTAAATCATTTTCTATACTTTTTAAAGTCAATACTGTTGGATCTCTCACTCGTAATTCCTCTAATATTATTTACTTAATTACCTGTCGCAAATATAATTTTCAATAAGTTGGTATGACTTCTAACTATACAGCCCTGGTAAAAAGAAACGACACTACCTAGAAACGTGTTACTCTTTAATGAAAGCTATATTTAGCTATTAAAAGGTCTAATACAATATATGCATTGCTACTTCATTAAGTGAAGGAAAACAGGATAGCAACTTGAAGAGAAAAATCAATCACAAATTTCTAGGTAGGGGTATTTCTTTTGACCAGGGCTGTATTAGAACTCTTCTGGTAAAAAGAATATCAATACAATTATTTGCTACCATTTTAAGAAAACCCACTCCATTTGTGATATTTCTATTCAAATTATTGGTTATTATATTCGTAAAGAAAATGAATTTAAATTTTCTGTTAAACATAAACTTCTCTTGCTTGAAGACTTTTGAATGAAGACATTAATGACCATTACTCCTTTTGGTATGAATAATATGATGTTAAAGAACTTAGTCATGTCTAAATTAGATTTTAATTTACTGAATGCTAAAAACACTCTTATTTTACTCCACAGTCTAAAATACGACATAGTCATGACAAAAGAATTACATTAAAAATATAGATTTGTTTGAATTAATTAACATTTGTATTTATTATCTTGGTAACTCTAGTAGTATAGTCGCTAAGCTTTACACTGTACCAAAACAAATATTAAAGAGAATACGTCAAACAATTATAGATAACTACGATATTTCTTTTGTTAATATAATTTTAGGCGATTTATTAATAGTAAAAATAGCTCACATGACAGAAAAATAAATCTATTATTTTTAAAATATACTTCAAAAACAAATATGTTGAACAGATTAATTTGCATTCTATTTTTAATACTAAATAAATTTTAATTCATAATAAAACACATAAAATTTGTTTTAATTATGACAAACCAATTAGTAATTATTTTTGAATTATAATTATACTCTAAATCTTAGTTTATCACAAATGTCATCTAATGCTGGGTTCATAGCACTGCAAAAAATGCCCAGCCCGACTTACCAGGTCTACTCGTAAACCAAAATGAAGACAAATACAGTTACTCCCAAAGACGTGTTATATAGTTAGACTAGACGGATTACTTGTTTAAAAATCCATTATCGTTTACAATTTAGTTTCTGTTTTCTGATAGTCAAAAGTAAAAGACTTTACCATTGGGAGCCTCAATAAAAGTTAGAAAATCATGTATACTTTACAGTCTTCTTTAATTATACTTAGTTATTTTTACGAAATAATTACAATAGTTTTGAACACCTACTACCAAATAGAGAAAACGATCGAAATAATATTAACTTTTATTTTTAGATTGAGGCTCGAAATGGTGAAAATAAATAGTATTTATTTCATCCAAACTGCATTTTACACCATTTATTAAATAATTAGAACTGTTTACCCTCAAATATTTGAGTAATTTTCATTATTCTTTTGCTATTTTTTGTAGATCAACCTCTATCGAGAAATTTTGACTATCTAGAATACAAAGTACCTACTTACCTACAACTAAAGACGTTATATTGTTCTCTAATGAATATCTACAGAATATTATTTGTATATTATCTACAAACATTGAAGTTTTAATTTACCCTTGGATTTTTAATATTTCGTAATTAAATAAAAAGTATTTAATCGTTGCTGTATTAATACAAAACCACTGAATTTTGCCAACCATAAGCAAAGTAATTACAAAGCAGTGATAACAAATTGAGCCTACCCATCTTATGCGTAAATCGCTTAGGTACTGCTCTATCTAGCCTCTGAAAAGTATGGGTAAGTATAATTGAAATCTGTCGTTACAATCCCCAAAATGTAATAATACTTATTTGATAGTCTGTTAACATTGCATGATTGGTACTTTATATAATTATTGTACTACAATTAATTGGTTATTTGTGGTTGTTACTTGGTTTCAGTTTCAAAGTCATCAGATCTTTCACGTCTTTGTTGTCGCAGCAGCATTTGTTCACTTTCATGGTATCACGGAAATCGCAAATTATCGTCTCACTACCGGGGACTGTCGGCAGCCGGTTTTATTTGTCTAGTGACCAGCCTCACTCGCTAATCATGTGCTTGTGATTTGGATCGTCATCATCAGTCAAAACGTACAACTTTTATTCATACATAATTCATCCAACAATTGCATAATTTCATATCTCACGTACCTCGCTGTACGTTTCAACAGCTGTGTTAAGCATTCTTCCTTTCATTTATTGGAAATTGTATCTTGTATAGTAATATTAATCAAGTAGGTTATGTACAGTATCATTAAACTTGTATTGTATCCAGATCTTTCATCTAGAAGTGTTTTTTGTGTTACATTTAAGGCACATAACTATTAGATGGATTCATTGACATAGTATGCTTATTTTAATAATATTATTTGGTATTGAAGTGTTGTTGTCAACGGTTACTTTTAGGACTGCATTATTATTTTATAAACATGTACATACATACATGCGTAGAACAACAGTATTGTTAGAATGATGCAGTGGAATTTACCTCGTGACGTATTACCTATCACGAAATAGTTATTATCTATCTCTTCTCGTTTTAATTAGGTGTAAAGAGAAATAATAAAAAAAAGTGGTAGTTGTACTTAGATAAAAATTACTACTTATTTATATTACTCGCCAATGCTAGCCCAGGACAGCTGTTTCGGCCTTGTTAGGCCTCATCAGCCAGGCATAATCACAGCCTGAGCAATATAAAATGTTCGTATATAAGAGAGAAAGTATAAGATATTCAGAAAAAATATTGTTTATTAAAGAGCACTCATGCTGTCAAAGCAAATCCTGGCTAATTAATGTGTTAAGAATTATAACACCATCATTAGCGAGTAATATAAATGAGTAGTATATTTTTTTATAAAAGTATAACTGTTTGTATCTTTTTTCGTTCAAACTAGGCGCTGTCAGTACACATATTATGTATATGTAGAGGACAGGAGACATGCTTAGGGAGTTTGGTTGTCTATAGTTTTCCGTAATCATTTATGTGTGTATGCGAATCAGCATGTTTTGATAAATGATGTCAAACTATTCGATTTCTAAAGAACCCTGTTTTGATACCCCTATTTGGTTACCACAATTAGCAGTTGGAATAGGAACAAATGAATATGAAATTTTGAAACAGAAAAGATAGTAGTCTTTTTGTATGATAGCATTTTTGGCACATGCTAATTACCTATTTTTTGTTTAAACCTCTTAGAAATATGAGTTACATCTATTTAAAAAATAATTTTATACGATAAATAAAAGCCAATCACAGAAATGTCTGCTTTGTTAGACAATTATTTCAATACAGCATAGAAATAATATTTCTAAGACAAACAACTAATAAAGGTTTTATATATGTGAATGGGCTGTACATGTTTTGTTAGATGATAATAATAAGCTTTTACGTTTTGTTTTTCGAGATTTGCTAATATATGATAAAAACCAATTTTGAATAGATGAAGCCCTATTTTTCTATCTTGGATGGTGCAATTCTTTCACACAATTTTATTTCTTACAATAATTTATTGCATAAATCTTTTGTTGTTGAAATTGAAAATTTTACTGTTCATTATTTTATGCTATTGGAAAGTACATAATAGGGCTGTCGTTTTGTAATTGCAGTTAGTGCATATTTAACTGCATACGTACATGAGTGCATAGAATTTGCAAAATGACATTACATTAATACGTATCTACTGAGTATATTTGAGCAATAATGTATGTTCACAATCAAATCCATTATTGATTAGTCACTATCACTGTTTATATCGTACATACGGAGCTGGACTAGTACATGAGTAATAACTTAAATAAAATGTAATATTGTGTTACACATTGAATTTTCAATTGGGAATTTTGTATGTTCCTGTATTTTTTTATAAAATTCATTTTAATTTAAAATAATTTGTCTGTCAGATATGTCAACGATTTCCATAATATAATTTATATTATAGTGCTATGATTATTCTTACTAGAAACATCTCTCTTTTATACACCTACTTACGTACAGTAGTTTTTTTCTATTTGTTGCTATATTACGTAGGTTTTGGTGTTTCAAAAGAGCCCTTACAATTTTTATATTGTCAGGAAAGAAATTTATTTTTTTGAACAAAAAATACTTAGGTTTAGGTCACAGATGTTGCAAACAAACTATGGAGTCCACTATATACATGATGCCTCCAAAAATGGGGGGACTATTTGTTTCTCAAAAAAATCTACTTAAAGACAAGTCATTGAGGCGACTCTGTTTTATTTTATAAAATACACAAAGACAAAGTGTTCATTTCCGTGCTTTGAGTCTGTACCTATGTACATAATCACACTTGAAAAACTTGTTTGTTTCCACTTAGGTATTTCAATATTGAAAATGACTAGTTGTCGGAAAGAATCAGTTTATTAATCAATTTTCTGATAAAATAATACCTAATCCTAAAATTATGAGTGTGAGATGATAGAAAATATCATCTTTTAGATTTTCAATTAAAAACTGAAAAACACATTGGTCGCAATTAATTGTTAAATAAAATAGACAACACTTACAATGAATAGATAGTAATACCTATTTTATTATGCTGATCAACAGTTGCAAGTCTAGATTTTTTGAAAATCTACCAATGTTATTTTTACCTTATTGAACAGAAGCAATTTGGATCGACTCCAGTAAACATAGGCGTCTTTTGTGTTGTGGTCATGCTGGAACATAAATTGTGTGTTCCTATTTTCTGTAACTTGATAGGCCCCTGGTGAAAAAGTCTTAAATGGCATATAAGTTTTTTTTATTCACTGCGTATCTATATAGTGTTCTGGCGAATCAGTAATTAGGCAAGATCAATTCTATGTCATCCACTTTCTCCATCCTCGGTTAGCTGCCCGGTCCTACAATTCTCTATAGGTGTTTGGTTTGAATTCTTCTAACATTCCCTTTCTTGGTTTTCCTCTTCCACATTTCCCTAGAAATCGACCTTCCAGAATTGCTTTGACCATTCCTTCTCCATGTAT